>JAPMOR010011974.1:113692-178472 GCA_026543865.1 Argiope aurantia | reverse complement strand
TCCATAATACTTACCATTCATTACACTATTATTACATTGACTATTATTTTATATTTTCATTATTTAAATAAAGATCAAGAAAAAACAAATCAAAAACGAAAAATTAATTAATTCACCCATTTTATAAGTAAACGTAACCAATAAGATTGGTTATACAAATTGGTTTTCTTTTATCAATGAATAATAACAATACATTTTTATATATTTTTCCTGTTGTTTTTTTAATTAGAATTCCTAGTTCTTTGAAACATAAAATGGGCTGATTAAACTAAACACAATAAACGAGAACATGCAAAAAATAAGCGAGAATCAATCTACCCAAGATATTAAGAAAAAAAGAAACTTCTTTTAAATTTTTATAATTAAAGCAAGAACTGCTACGTGATCTCTTTCTTTTCAGTTGATTGATTTATCATTACAAAAGAAGATGTCTTCAAATTAAAATTACATGATAAGAAGAAAAGTTTGACAATTTTTGTAGTTCATTGACTTATTAATTTAAATTAATAAATGCTGAGAAGTAATTATGATTCTTCATCTGAGCCGTTTTTCCACTGTAAAATTATTTTTCGAGTAATTTGCAATTGAATCTGTAAGTTATTATTCTCAATAAACATATTCCGGCAAGCAGATTTTAATGAATTTTTTTAAAAGAAGTCAAGATTATAGAAGAAGATGATAGATGGAAGAAATTAGAAGAAGAAAAAAGGAAATGCAGCTAAAAGTTTTCTTCGTGCTTTGAATAAAAAGAAAAAAAATAACGGAAAATCATTTTTGTTTAAATTATTCCAAATGCAAATATATAATTACATGATTATTTCAGAAAAATTATTGCACTCCTTGAAATGTCATTAAAAAATGTATAACTAAATGAAAAGAATTCATCTTATGAATTCTTTTTCACAGAAAGAGAATACAACTTCCTAAATCAAACATAGTAACAAAAATTCCTAAAGGAAGATAAAAAGAAGAAAGAGGAAATCACGTAATTGCAGTTCCCCAAAATATTTCTTTCCAAGGAAATCAGTATTTCCAGCAACTGTTGAAAATAATGTGCTGCTAATATGACACTTTTGTCATTGTTTATTTAAATACACTTTTCCTTTTTTTTTTGTCATTATTTATTTTTCTCACTTAAAACAAACTTTACTTAATCAATTGCGACGACAACACGTTGGCACTTTCGACCAACAACGCAACCTGGTGAAAGGCAGATTATTTAAAAATGATAGCGATTAGATCCAAATATAGATAGAGAGATATTCCATGGCATTGAGAAACTGCAATAAATGTAGTGAAATTATATTTTTTGGAACAAATAAGATTACTGAAATTCTTGCATAAAAACAAATACATCGTTCATTTTCAGATGACTCAAAATGTATGCTACAACATGAGTTACACCATTTTGAATGTAGAAGCTGCACAAGAAATATGAAAGCTGTTTACAAGCTATTTCTTAAACAATAAAACTTATTTCAATATAAGTAATAATAAGGATGTGTGTGTGTGTGCGCGCGCGTGTGTGTAGAGGGGGATAATTTTAACCCTCCAACCAGCTTCACTCTAGAACTACTAAACATGGTACATAATTAACAAAGGGAAAATGTGCTTCTTGGGACAATTTTTTTAATTTTAATTAATAAAAATATTAAATGAAATGTTGATATCTTTCCCTATAACTTCGAAAAATATTACAACACAAAAAACTTTTCACATGATTTTAAAATTCAAAAAAAATATTATTTTTTAATGATTTTAATTTGTAATGATATTTCGAAATAAATTTTTGGAAGATACTTTTTAAAGTACTTTACAACAATGCTCTATGTTATTAAAGTGAAATTCAAATCGCTTTTATTGCTGTACTAATATTTCCTCCAGCTTCATTTTTCTTTTTATTGTTGATAATCAAGGTATGAAGATCGGCTTATTTTATTAATGGTGAATAAATTTTAGTATAAAGAAAATTTTTAATAAAATTTTCAAAATGTAGTCGTACTTAAAATTAAGATTTAACTTTATAATTAATCAATGATGAAAAAAGGTTTTAATCGTTTCCATTTTAAAGGATGTGATATAAATGGAAATATGAAGATACAGAGAGAGTAGAAAAATCTATAACACAAAAAACAGACCAATGTAAGATTTCTAAAACTGCGCGAATTACATGTCTATCAACATTTGAATTTTAAAAATAATTTGCTCAAGAATTTATTGCGATCAAGTTACAGAAAATATTTCATTGAAACTTTTATCAACCATTAATTCTAGTGATCCGACTGGTTGCCAAAAAACGGTTACTGGTTAATATATCAATATAATAACATCATTACAACAATAAAAAGCATTAACATTTTGTTTGGAGTGTTAATACTCACGTTATCTGAATTTAACAGTCCCAGGAGCAATCTTTTCTTTCCCAAATAATTAAGAACTTCATCATATTCTTGGCTGAAATATTTGAAAATACATAAAATTAAAATCATTGCGTTAACGGTTTATTTTTATCACATTAAATTTATCCGCGGTGCATTGTATGTAGAAGTATAAATCACAGAATATACTTAAAGAGAATTCACTATGTCTTATGCTATATGAAGAAAAAAATTATTATTATTTCCATTTTCGCTTATAATTTTATTTATTTGCACAAATAAAATTACAAAACCTTTCGCATCAATAAAAAAATTCAAAAAGGGGAAAAACAAAATTTTGTGATGATCTAATTTGTCTTTTTCAATTAGGAAACGCGGTAACAACATCGTCTACGATCTGAACTGAATTTTCCGTTGCGTTCTCCTTTTGCTAATACGGGGCGGAGGGGGAGCAAATTGAACAAATACGATTGATCCTTGTGAGTACTATTCTACACCAGACCTTTTTGAATTACGGATCATAACCAGAGCTGATACATAAATGGAGGGAGCTAGTCCTATGTTCCTTATCGAAAAAGTGTA
The DNA here is from genome assembly GCA_026543865.1 of Argiope aurantia. Classification (NCBI taxonomy): domain Eukaryota; kingdom Metazoa; phylum Arthropoda; class Arachnida; order Araneae; family Araneidae; genus Argiope; species Argiope aurantia. The sequence continues at coordinate 175,512 of JAPMOR010011974.1, read as the reverse complement.
TTCAACATGAGTCACGTGACTTAGGGAGAATCTGAGTGTAAGAATACCTTTTTTGGAGACATATAAAATATCTTGGCGTACTCAAAATCTGTCACGCAATCTTTTGCTTCCCGGCATTGGGCCCGGTCGATTTTCATTTCCTGAAAAGTTTTTTTTTTTTTTTTTTTTTTTTTGAGATTATCATTCTATTAAGCAAAAACTAAGCAAACTGGTTTCGAGAATAATTTTTCTTTTTCATAACATCAACAATAGCTGGGTTTGTTGATTTAAACCATGTTTAATAAATTTTTTTTGGATTAATTAAACGTGACTATTTTTCTTCTTTAAGTAGACATTTTATTTCTTTTATTTATCTAAAAACGTCTTTTAATTTACATTACATATTCAAATACTTCTATCATTATCTCAAACAGATAAAAAAAGACTTTTATAAAAGTAGATTATAAAAGTGACCCAAGTCTTTTTTTTTTTTTTTGAATATTCTGAATATTTTTAAGAAATACATTCGTATTTATAATTATTTTTCTTTCTAAAAATTAAATTTTAATCCAAGAATTAGAAGAATAAATATTTATCTCTGTTTAAAAATGAAAAAGATATTAATTAAAACTGTTAAATTTTTTTAAAAAATACTAGCCCAAGTTCGAATCCGGGTCTTATTATTGCGACGTCAGGGCTCTAACCATTATACTATTCGAGCGATCGTTCACGACAACACATAATTAGTATATAAGCTATTTAAAAAAAATATTGAGCCTTAATATTTTCATGAATGAACATTCTAAATGTATACTATCATTATACAAAATCTCATCCCGAACTCAATTTTAAACCTCGTGCCTTCCTCTTGTTAATATCAGTTTTAAATTTTTCACTTCTGGTTTATATTTTTGCCAGCAACATTGCTTCTAACTACCAATAACTAGACAAAATTTTTATCTGTAAAGGTAGTATTTCTTTCTTTAATACTTTATTATCTTTAGAATATACACTAGTTTCTTTTTAGATTTTAATTAAAATTTATAGAAACATGCAATTATTACTAGCACATTTATGAAATTTTACTGCATAATATTTTCAATAAAACATACGTTTTAGTTTCACTATTTCATTCACTATGATGATTCAATACCGTTTACGGTATAAAACGATTCGAATATTTATGGTACAAAAGAAACAACATATTGGAAATAACAAAGAAATTTATTTGCATTAAAATAAATACGTAATTATTAATCGGTCAATAATGTTTATATATACATTTGTATTGGCGAGAAAAAAAAATCATGCCAACTTGCAGCGAAGCACGTACACCACATTCGAGATTAAAATAAAGCGAGTAGCAAAATATAATGCAGTTATATCAGTTTAAATGAAGCTTCATAACAATTTAACTATATTAAATACAATAACTAAACCAAACCATGGAATATTATTAAGTTGTAACATCAAAATCACTGACTGATCCACGTTACGAAATTTTAAATTGATTTAAAATGGATATAAATAGAATATGTTTATTGTACATAGCTGTGAAATGATACAGGACAATCTTTAGAAGGTTTTTCTTTGCATACAATTACACAGAAAGAGTTAATCATGGCTTAAATAAGCTTTAAAATTTAACAGTTAAATGCGAGAAATAATCTGCCATTGAAATATAATGGAGAATGGAAAATGCGGTTAGAGCGAATACAAATTCTCTCCCCAAGACACTTTATTTATTTATTTTTTAAATCTTGTCCTACACCAAAATAGGGTTTCCGCCCCTCTATCGCTATTTCAACTCTATGATCATAACCTCAAATGCAATTGCTTTCTTCTCTTCCAGTCCACAATAATGTATCATGATCATATAATCTTTTCATTTTTTCAAAAGTTATTGAAATTTGCATGATTTTTAGAAAGTTTATCGAACAAAAATAATGAAAAGCAAAATCTTGCTTTAAAATATCCACTGGCAGTTTTTATTCAGATTTGTTGCATTAATGCTATTTTTATTTATTATTGTTCATTTTTCTTAATCTTTTTTTAGTTAAATTCCTTTTTTATATAAAAAATATTTTCTAACATAAAAAAATATTTTTCTACCTAAGAGTAATTTTACAATGTAATATAAAAGTCAGAATCTGAGCTTCAGAATTCAAAAACAGAATTCAGATCATATTTCTGAAAGCATTTTCATATTGTAAAATCTGTATATTATAATGATTTTCACAGAAATATAGAACTTCTTTTTTAGGTCTCTTTTTTTAATGCAATTTCCTAGATTCAAACACTTCAACAAATCCTACGAGCGATTCATTGGGGGCTTTATGAAATAAACTATGGAACTAATTATTAATACAATATGTTGAACAATAATTAATAATAAAGGATATTTATTTTAAATATTGTCTTGTAGCGATTGTTCTAACTCTCTTGGAGAGAGCGCTCCAAAGTATGACGTGTTTTCATCACCATTAATCATAAAATGACCTTGAGCGCAGCATGACAGTATTCCAGCCTCGCAGTGAGCGCGGAGAAATACATACTGAGTAGCTCCCAACGACGAAGATGAGCGATGTTGTTCTGTGTGGAATAAAGATATATTTTTGATATAAAATGGAGAGTGATTGCTTCCCAACCCTTACATGGAGTCAGATCGTGACAAATAATATGGATTAATCAATAATCTTCAATCTAATCAAAAATAATTTATATTGTCATGTAATTTATTCATTTTCCTATAATTTATTTTCTTTAATTCTTCTCTCACCCATTGATAGAAAAAGAAAAAAAAAGGGGACACAACTTCAATTTTTTCCTAATAAAAATATTATTCTTAGAAACTAGGGAAAGAACGTCAAATGATTTAAATGGATACGCAAATCTTAAATTGCCGAAGAACAAATTCAATTTAACATTCTTTAAGTAGATATTCCCAGAAAAATTTCATAAAATATGCAGAACAGTACCGGCATTCAATAAGTACAGAAAATTGTTTGAGGTTATTAAACAAAATTCAATTTAGAAGCATCAAATACTGTTCATAAAGCAAAAGAACAGAAACTATAGAAGAAATAGCAGCCAATCTCACAAAAATATTTCCATTAAAATAAGAAGAAAGCTTCTTCTTTTTTTTCTAATCTTATTTATTAAAAATTGAAGATTTCAGCAAAAAAAAAAAAAAAAAAAAACCTTCAAAGTGTAAAATAATGCGGAGAAACGAGTTTTAATTATCCGTTCTATAACTTTCTTACATCAAAAGCAGCCAGACTTTCCAGCTGCATTTCATCTAATTCTTTCTTTAAAATATATTCAATTTATTTTAGCTTTCCCTTAAGTTCAAATAAAAAATATCCTTTAATTTGGTCGCCATTTCAATTCATGACTGAATTATCTTTTATTTTATTTCAGGTTTTTATCAATAGTTTTAATACTATACTATACAAATAATTTTCATTAATTTGGAGTGACAAAGAAGTACGTTCCCCTAAAATAGAACAATGATTCACAATTTTTGAAATAAAGTTTTCGTTTTTCCATCTCGCTTAGAATAATTATCAATTTAAGTGATATTATTTATTTTGAACCCAATAGAAAGATTTCAAATTAAATTTACTATGCTAGTAAACAATTAATTTAGAAAACAAGATTCATAGCAATAACTTTTATGAATAAGTAAAATACTAAAAAAGAAAAAAAAAACTAAATTAAATTTTTAATGATTTCAAATAGATTCAATTTTTCCGTTTACTTCGACGATTTTTAGTGAAAGTAATTAGATTTAGATTTAAAAAACAGTTGTCCGAAGGCAAGAGGCTACTTTATTGTGTAGTTTGTCATGTGAGAACTTATTAATACTTCTTTGAGAACACTATAATCTCTACAACTAAAATATCTGCATTTCTTGCTATTAAGTTCTAAAGTGCTCAGTGAGGATCGATCCTAATTGAACACGGCCGCGGTGGTAAGGTCTCGGCTTTAGAACCGGAGGATTTCAGGTTCGAGACCTAATTCCACCGAAGAACCGTCGTATAAAGGGGTCTGTTGCACGTTAAATCCGTTCTGACCAAACTTCCTCCCACTGGTGTGATGTAGAGAGGGGGTGCCAGCTATGGTGTCGTCCTCGTCATCTGACCGCGGTTTAAAATTACGAGGTCCGTCCCAAAATAGCCCTAGTATTGCTTCAAACGGGACGTTAATATAACTAAACTAAACTAAACCTAACTGAATACAACATTTCTTTTTATACCATAAATCCGCGACCTCAGCATCTCCTCCTATGACCTCCCCTTTTTCTATCAGTGGACGCAGTATTTCTCATTTTGCTAGTGAAAAAATAAAAATAAAAATTCCAGCTGAATATGACAAAACTTTTATTTTTGCATACAAAAATGAGTAACATATTAATTAAAACCATTTTAAAATTGTTAATTTAATTTAAGTAATTATTAATATTTTTAAAAATGCATGTAAATTTATTTTTATTTTTCTTCTAAAAATAAATTAAAATACAAGAGTTAGGAAAATAAACATCTATTTTAGCATAAAAAAATTAAAAAAAACATATTAATTAAAATTATTTGTAAATTTTTAAACTAATTTTAAATAATTTTAAAAGAAAACAAATATTTTTTTTTAAAAAAACTTTCTTAACTAGCGAATTCATGCTTCGTGAATGCTAAGCGAAAACCTTACAATAGGCCCTGCCGAGACGCTCAGCATCTATGGCACATTATTAGTATATAAACTAACGACAGAAAGTTTGAAGGCCATTTTCTCGAAATTGATTGATTATTGTACTTTAATATTTTAATCAATGAATATCATCCTAAAGGTATACTGCTATAATACTAAATCTCATCCCGAACGCAATTTTCCATTCCTCCCTTTGTAAGACAATTTAAATAATGCGACTTTAGTATCTGACAGTTTGAAGGTATCATGGGCAGGAAGTAATATCTAAATAATTTAAAGTAAAAGATTGCGTTGAATTTTTTTTTTTGGGGGGGGAGGGTAATATGAAGTTTGTTCTGTTTAATATCCTTAATGTTTACTCTTTTTTAATAAACTGTTTGTATTTTATTTAGTAATCAATTTATTGGGAAGTTCCACTGATTTTTATATTTGCATTTATATAATTTTTACTGCTATTTAGCATCTTTAAAATCCATTTTCTTTAAAAGCTTTATTCTAATTTTTGGCAGAATTTTCTTATGAAAAACCTCATATATTAAAATCTAATGCAGGCTCTTTGTCCAAATTCAGTACAATAATTATTGTTCAATATATTCTGCAGTTTCTGAATTAGAGAATAAGTAATCTATCATTCAAAATATTCTACAGTTGTTGTAATGCTTCACAATGCGAAAAAATTGAAAACTGCATGTTATTTATCAATGAAACCTGAATTATTAAGGAGTAGTTAGAAGCACGGATTATTTTTTAATTCAAAATAATATATTTCTTAAGCTATTTGCTAAATTTTAAACAATTCATTTAAGGAACTTCTAAATTAAAAGATTTTTGCTTTATACCTTTTTCAAACCTAAAAAGAAATAATAATAACAATTTTTATTTAAAACTTTCAAACAACTGATTTAAATTTAGTTTCATAGATCTTTTTTTTAATTTTTCTAAGCAGAATTTCATAAATGTAACTATTTTAGAAGGTTTTTCAAAAAAAAAATCATTCCGAACATTGTCATATAATTAATGGAAATTAAATATAACCAATATCCCTGACCAATATGGCGATGAATAAAATAGTGAAGTTACAATACCGTGGATGTTAGAAGGTGAGTGGACAAGACATTTTTAATATTGCTTAGATGTCATGGGACTGATTTCCGTTAGAAAGATTCAGAACAGAACATATATCAATCAGATCAGTAAAAAATTAGTCTCCATGATAAATTGATATTTAAAATATTTCCCGATGGGAAATTGAACATTTACTTATGCAAAATGGATTTCATTAGAAATAGCATTAACATTTTACCTGGCAGAACAGCTGGCAGCCATAGGCGGCTAGTAATGAATAAAAAAGACGGTAAATTGAAACAAAGAATTTTTTCTTTTCAGTATACTTATAAAATTATATTTAATTTTTTTAAATTAATAATGTATTTAATTCACAAAAAAATGACACGGTTAAATAGTGAATGGCCTCTGAGTTATTTTTTCTTTTGAAGTTTCAAAATACAGAGTTGCTATTTGGAACGGTCTAACACTGATAATCAGATAGTATTAAATACCTAATAAACTATTTAATATTATACATTTTCAATCTCGCTTTCACGTCAATATATACTTGCCTATTAATCTGTGAAGAATAAATTCTATGACTCGTAAAAAAGAATTGACATATCATTACTTTCACTCATTTATATGCGAAAGTTCAGTACTCTCACATAATGGCTCTCAAAAGAAACCTTTTAACATTATCGGAACATGAAGAAAGGAGAAAATTTTAAAACGGCTTTCAATAAGGCGGCAGTTTAAATTGTCTGTTTCAATTCGTTCAATAAATTATTCGAAAAAGCCAATATATTTATTTCATCACAGAGCCTTTGAAATGAGTTTTTTTTTTGTTGTTGTTGTTGTTATTTTTCTGAAAATTTAGTTTACTGTATTCTTTTATTTTATTTGTCATATTTTAAGAAGCACCGCAGAAGTTTGTAAGGGGGGAAATAATAAGCATACGAAGTAAAAGCATTGGCATTGTAAAATGGAAATCAGTCTTCCACACTTTTAGAATAATGATGACAGATAAAATAGTCTTCAGAAACAAGCAAATTTGCTACTTTGGCGACTAAATATAAAGTCTTAGCTGTCTTGACTGAAAGATTGCCCCTGGACATTTTTCGTTTGATAATTTAAGAAGGGATCTGACAGTACGATATTAAATAAATAAGGGAATTGTTATGATTTCATGTAAAAGATTTCTTTTGTAGATTAAGTTATTAATAAGAAGAAAAAGAATTGGACATGGAATTGCAAACACAATTTCAGAATTCATGTAAAGGTATTTTAAAATTTTCTAATACCTATCTCCTTCATAGTAATTTCATACACATTTTTGCCGAGAAAAATTCATTTTGAATAAATAAGAATTTTACAGATAATTTACTGTTATCATTTCTCAGAATGTTGTCTTTATGTGTTTAATCGGAAATGATGCGTCATTTCAAAATTTCGAACATCACTTTACTCATGAAAATATGTTCTTGAGAATCTCCCCAATAATATTTCTTTTTCTTTTAATTTCATAAAAAAAAGTGTGTTGTTGTTGCTTTGAAGAATTTTATTTTATCATCTTTTCAATTAATATTATAATTTTGACGAGTGAGATACAATGTAAGTTATTCTATCAGAGAATGTAAAGGAAATTTTTATTTGTAGAGTTATAAAGATCATAATTTTTGAACTACACATTTGCTATATTTTTTAAATCATTAACAAAATTTAATTTGTGTGATAAATTAACTAAATCTTTCTTTGATGTCAATTCAGCATGTTTTCTTGAAAAGTTCAAAACACAAAAGATAATATATGAAAGAATATAACTGAAATTCTATCTGGCATCATGTTATTTTTTCATTATTAAAATCTCTGGAATTATTAACTTGTATGAAATCACACTGCTATGCGAAAAAAATTGTGATCTGGCTCATATTTAGGAAATAATAATAATATTAATTATTAGAAAAGTATACCGAGGACTTCTACATCTAATTTTGTATTTTCCTTTTAATTTAATAATTTCTTTTTTACAATCCCATGTTAAGAAAGTGGTTTGAAGTGAAAGATGAAGTGATTTCACTTGTAACAAAGATTTGTTAGGGTGGAATCTGAATAGACAGTCAACTCTTCAAACTTCTTCACCACATCTTTAAGACATTTACGACATCAAGGCAGAACAGCAATGCACGAAGCTAGTATATATGGTGAAATCAGAAATTGAAACCACAATCCTGAGCGCAATAAAGTTTACTGTTTCCCATGAAAAAATTTCCTGTCATTAGACATCATGGATAAACAGTTCTTGGTACATTTTCTTTCTGATTTACAAAATTAACCCATATAAATCAAGTAACTTTTACAGAAGTCATTAAACAATATTTTCAAATCAATTTACAAAAACAACAAACAAAAAAAATTTCATGATTGCATTCTGACATCAAATATTACATAAAAAGATATATTGTAAAAATATTCACGTTAATAAAATATCATTGATAGCTTGTGTACATAATTCTTTGATGTTAAACTTCAACTTAATAGAAGATTAAAACATCGGCACTAATATTTATTTCAAGAAATATTTTATTTTCACATATTTTATTTAAAATTATCATTTAATTTGTTTTCTCGATGTTTAATTTGTGATCTATTTAAAAATCTGATCTATTTAAAAATACCTCACATTCTGCAAAAATTCAATTTGTGTTGGCTATCATATTGTGCATGCATTATATATAAAACATGACAAAATTTATAGTGATTTCATCTTAGTGAAAATATGTTAAAAGTGCTCCAACAAAATGAGACGAATAACATTTTATTATGTATGTGAAAAATCACTGAAACACAATACATTTAAATCTTTAAACATTGAATTTCACTTTACATATATAATTAACATTTAACCAACATCATTTGAACATGATACTACAGCTAATAACGCCACAACAAAAAATATTACAAGATACAGAACGACTAGTAACTTAAAATCATATTAATTATTATGATGATTATTGAAATCATATTAATCATAATAATTTTCAACACATGCTTTCTCAATAAATATATTTCCCAATTTCTCATAATGAGTTGGTATCACTCCAAATTAATACAAATTCAATTATTTAAAAACCAATTTTACATAACTAGATGAAATTTTAATAAAAAGACAGAGAGAGAGAGATGAGACATTAAAAAATTTAGTACAATCAGGAATGAAAACTATTAGATCTCATTAAAATTATTCTATCATTTATTTTTTTAAATAGTAACCTTCAATAAACATATGATAAAAATTCACATTTATAAAATTCATAATATATTTTTAATTTAATCTTTATTTTTCATGGAAAAATATTGTATATGTTTGAAAATATTCCTGATACACTCTAATGTATATTTAATTAATTACTTTCATAAAAATATAAATTAGCTCTTAAGAAAATTAACACAGATCAAAAGAGAAAGTCACAATAAAAGAAAAGCTCATATAAATTGCATGCTTAAATTTCATACACAAATAAATAATTAAGAACAATCATTTTTAGATTTTCAAAAAAAAATTTCAAATATTCTGATTGAAAAACAAAAATAAAAATAACTATACAGTGTCTCTAATTAAATTACAAAAATATAAAGATAAGGAACTCAAAATTTAAAAAATATATACTTATTATACAATATAATAGCATTTTTCAAGCATGTTATCACAATGACTCACAAATAGTACAGCACACACAACTTGATGGATAAGTGATATTTTGAGACATCTAAATAAATTATCAGTTAATACTTACTGGAATCAAAGTATCTGACATTAACAAGTTACTTTTAAAAAAGTGCAATAAGAAATTTGTAACAGTTTCAAACTACTGACTTAAAATTGTGTAATTAAAGTTGCAAACACAAATTATAATTACTGTGTTTATAAAAATAACAAATTCATAAAAATAGATATTGAACTGGACGTTGCTCATTTACATGCAAAAAGGGATTCTATTCATTATGGAGCAAGTTTATAATGTATACAGATAAAAATATTCTTCAATATAAAGTATGTTTATATTCAAGAGCAAATCAATTGCATTTTACCTTCCTCTTCTCCTTATATGAAAAAATTTCTACTGAAATCACTAAACAAATAAAATTTAAAATGATAATATATTTCCTCGTCATTACATTATGTAAAGAGAGGTATAAAATCATGCGAGTTAAAACAAAGTTTCTTTTTTTTTTCTGTAGTATTTTAAAACATAAAGAACTGTTTTTGTTAACTTAAAAAACTGAACAATATACAGGGATCTATAAATAAATATACCAAATTTACAGATCAGTCAAAAGAAAATAAAACCAAGTACAGTCTTGTTGTTCATTGAAAATCAAAAATAATAGTTGAAAGGTTCAATTCAGCACAGTTAAAAATGTTCAGTATCAACCCCTCTAGAAATATGGAGGATATTTAAGCAGTATGATAACTCATCTCATAATATTTTTTGCATGCCAGGTGTGAAGCTTTAAAAGGGTGCAGATGTGTGTATGGTGATAATTGATTTTCTTTTCTGGAGATACATCAAACTGCATATGTTTGTCCTCCCTCTACCAAATGATGTTGATAAACTTATGACATGCATATATGCAAGCTTACAAAGCAACCCATCAGAGATGTTAAAATAATATAAAATGAGTTATCGTAGCTCCTTAATATTGTTTGTGGTGCTGTTTATAATTATGTTAAATTTAAAGCTTCAGTTGTTATTTATAATTGTTGTAATTCAGTTGTTATTTTCCTGATGAACAAGGTTATAATTTGCTTGTTTTCTTTTACTGGTCCTTCAAAGTGGGATATACTTTTATGAATATCTTGTAATTAAAACAATTTGAACATTTTTGCTTAAACATTTCTGAAAAAAATGATAAAATATTAAAGAAATTTGTATATTTTTTTAATACTAACAAAATATTTACATTTTAAAATCAATATTTAATAGATGTTAATCACTTTAGAACCTGTAATTTTACATAATATCTACTGCAAATATAACAATTTATCAAAAAAATACTTGCTCCACTCTCTTTAATTAAACAATATAAGAGAAAAATTATAGGAATAAACAACAATGTAAGAATGATTTACAATGACATAATCAACGATTTCAACAAGGTTATAAATTCAATAACATATTTACAACTGATTTGCCTTTACATTATAAGTCTAAATTTACTCTCCAACAGAGAATAACTTTAATCATTATATAATCATCTAATTCCATTACAAACATGTTCGCAATGAAATACAGTGTATTAACATATTTGACGTTCTGCATTATTCAACTCTTTGTCTACATGAACAGAAATTTAACTTTCATCACATTTTTACATTAGAGATAATTGTAAGAAATTTACAAAGAGGAAAATTAGTAAGATGAAGTAATCAGGTTGTTTCTTTCAGTAATGATTGACAAATTGTATGATAAAATATTACCTATTTAAAGTTAGTAGACAAGCAAATGAGGATGTTCAAATCTACATTTCATAGCAATATTTTTCAACATAATTTGCAAGTTTAAGTAAAATTTCACAGATGTTTTTCATTTATATATTTATATATCTAAGTAAAACAACTTCAATTTCACTTTTTGTATTCCTTTATTGGTTGTGTATTAGCCAAAAAAATAATGGTTATTTTTTCTGAAAGAAAAAAAAAGTAAAATTAAAACTTGCAGAAGAAAAAGTGAAGAAAAAATAAAGGGTGGGCGGAGCTAAATAAAAAAAGAAATTCTTAACATGAAATTGCTGCATTAACAGCTATGCCAGCATCCAAAATTCTAATAATTTTTAAATAAGCATTTTTGAAGGTTAGTTTCCTAAAATTAATGAAGTTTCATAAGTGCAAAATTAAAGAATAACGGAATAAAAATAATCAGCCTACAACAAGAATTTTTTTAAAGTAACAAATTTGATCCATTTAAAATGTTCTCTATTTTTTTTATGACTAGCATGTCACTATTTATTCTATTAATTTATAATAGTTTTTTTCATTTAAAAAATATTATTTGAAAATGCATACAATATTTAGCTTGTTTCCAAGATCTAATATTGCTCTTTCCATTAGTTAGAATTGTTATAATATGTCTAGAAAAAATTTTAAAGGAAATCTTCAATTAAAAAATGTTTAATTTTGTTTTAAAATGTTTAATTTTAAAATAATTTAAATTTTGAATAAATTTTAAATAATTATTTAATACTTGACATTTAACTTAGTGTTAATTACAACTAATAGTTACTTGAATTTCAATTATGTTTTAAATTATCATTTCTTAATGATCACTAAAAAAATACACCAACTAAATTCTATCACAGACTTTCATAATGAAAGCACCTTGTATAATTATTTTATATCTGTAAATAAATAAAAATGTTTTATAGACAAAGAGTCAAATAACATACAAATACCTTTTAAAATATAATCAAATACCAAACACTATTTCAACATTAAAAAGTAGCACAGACATTGTACGAACAGTTAACACCATTACAAATCTTTTAATAATCAGTAACTGGAATTAAATATTCCAGGTAATATATATCAAAGTTAACATTATATTTCTTTCATATAAGTAAGCAACTGGAATTAAATATAAGATAATGGAATTTAAATAATATATTTCAGTACTTCTAGGTAATGTATTTTGAAATTAATATTATAATATTTAAAACATCGATATTTGAAGTTTTCTTAATTACCTGTCACTAAAATAAGATTGTTTAATTATAATAATGTGTAGCATATAAAATGTTTTCATAAGAAATGTTTTAAAACTTGTGGATGAAACATCAGATAAATATATATACTTCCTATCTGAACAGACTACAAATGGCAAATTTTACATTTTGAAATTAAGATGCTTCAAATAATCTATACAATTTTGAGATAAAATATGATGTCATACTCCCTTTAAAATTTTAAAAAGACATCCATTAAAGAAATGTGAATGTATGCATATTTAAAAAAAAACCAACATGGAAGATATTGAAAGACTAATATAAAAAGCTCATACTGTGAAGTTTTTAGTTAAAAAGAAAAATAAATTATTAATTAATGTATTAAAATTAATACTTTGTTTATTGTTCAAACGGTCAAAACTTTTTTTATAAACTTTCTTCCTAATTAAAATACATTTCATAGCAATATTGGAAAATGATTGCTGAGGGGAATATATGATTAAATTTTAAATATATAAATTATTTCAGTCATCCAACATTATTTAAGCATATAATTCAAACTATAAAAACATTGCTAATAAAAATTAAACATACTTCTCAGAATTTAAAAAATAGATTTTCAAATTCAAAGAAATTTTTTACAGTATATAAGTTATATAAGATTCTAATAATATAAAAGATCTTAACAATAAATTATACTTTTATCATAGGAAAATGATAATAAAATTATAGAAATTAAATATTAGAAAGTTCTTTTTTATTTTAAAATATATACTTTGAGATGGTATAAGAATAAAAATGAATTTTGTTTTCGCTTACAAAAATATTTTAAATCTAACTTATGATGTAGTTATTTACCGACATTATGCTGATGCTGAAGCTCTTTTATATTACATATATCTAATCTCAATCTTAATTCAAGAAATTACAAAATGTACTTTGTGTACTAAAATCATGAATTTTGATATATGTTAAATATTTTGAAGAACCTGAATATTATTAATATATTTAATTTTGTTTGATATGGATTCTTAAATCTGTATAGATGCTTTTAAAAGGATAAAAAACTCACACCAAAGTCTGCTTTACCAACTACTGTAACTTCCATGTTACAAAAAATTCCACATTTTAAACTTCCATTAGATCTCTTAAATCAATAAACATCAATTCATGTTTAACACATCAAACTCGCCACATAAGCAAGTGATTTGTACTGTCATCACGACCAGTCGTATCTGCAGAGACCCTATTGCTGAAATCTTCATATCCATCACCTCCACTAATTACCAGAGCAGAATAGGGGGAACCACTTGAAATATCAGCAGAAGTACATGATACTGAGCTATCATCTAAACTGCTCAGTCCTTCATGTGCAGATGAATCTCTACCAGATGTGGCATATAAACTGGTAATAAAACGAACATAACCAAAATGCCCATGTGGCATACCTGAAGAATAAAAAATATATAAATTTTAATGTATGAAATATGATGACTTCAAACATTCCACAAAACATGAAACATCTTGTCACTTGTGGATATTTATGGCTCTTGGTTTTCTTGGCGATATTAAGGTTATATCAATATCGCCAAGCTCTAGTTTACATAATGCAAACATCTTTGAGATGTTTATCATGTGTATATTGTATACATATATATCATATGTATATTGTATATGTATATCATATGTAAAAGTGTTTATTATATGATAAAACTCAGAAGCCTACATAACTATCCACAAATATCAATATTTTTATCATTATCTGAAATCTTCCTACTAATAAAATAATTAAGATTTTGTTATGTCCTAATATATAGTTATTTTAAACAAAAAAATGTGTATGTTATCTTTAAACAATATATATGTTCCTATGTATTATAGGAAATATATACAGTATAACCTGTTTTTATGCAGTTGATAGGAACCGTATAAAAAACTATTCAGAAATTTCATTAATACTTACATATAATAAACAATTTTGTATGACATACTACAATTTTTTTTATGTGGCATACAAAGACTGCATAAAAAGAGTCACACTAAGAAAATGCATCAATTATTTATGAAATATATGAGAAAGTGCATCCAAATCAAATAAATAATTAAATTATACAAGGAAAAAATTTTATACATGGTGAAATTTTCAAAAATGTACATTATATAAATCACTGCTACTCCTTTGTAATCTAAAACAGATGCACTGCTAATCAACTTAATATTAGAATCTTTGTTTCTAATGAAATTGCCTTTCTTTTCACTTTTTTGGCAACATCTTATTCATTTTGAGGAAGTATCTATGTCTAAAAATAAGTTAAAAATCATAAAAACTATATACAAATAGAAACAAAAGCAATTAATTTATTTACCTTTAATCTCACTATAAAATGAATCTTTAATTACATGAATTGTGGATACAACTCAAAATATGAAGCATATAATCCTACCACATCGAGCAAAAATAAATGAATGTGCATTGTCAGGAAACTCTTTAAAACAAACGAACAGAGCATCTTAAAGTATACATGTATATATACACTGATAGAAAACATAACAGTGGTACCAACATCGTTAAAATTCATATAGCATATAAAAAATTGCACAAAAAGGACCACACAAAAACCGGTTTTACTATATATATTAATTCTTTGATACACATCTAATATATATTCTGATACCAGATTTTGAAAATGTGTCTACTTTTTTTCAATACATTTTTCATTACCAGTTTCCAAGTGTTTAGCTTTTACCTTCAAAGACTTAAGAGGTTATTTTTTTTTAGCCATTTATAAATCAATTTAAATATCAAATGAAGCTTCTAAAAATGAATTAATATATGTTTTTATTTAACATCAAATTATTATTATATTTCAAAACATCTTGTCAGTTGTTTTAAAGGAAAAATATATCCAAATGAGGAATAAAAACTGAATGATAAAAAAAATCAATCCAAAATAATATCAGAAAAAAAAAACTGTTCACAAAATATAATATTATTACACTATATATTTGTCAATCCATATATTTTTCCTAGAATAATAAATGCTTCTAAAAATACAGATATAGAAAAAAAATTATTTAAATTGTAATCAAAATGTAACAGGTAGGTTATTACGACATGTATTCTACTAGAATATGTAAATGTAATAACATACTTGTTATTATATCCACATATATTTTATTGTTTTTATCGCTAATTTAATATTTTAAAGAACTAGAATAGAAATACAAAATTAAGTGCAAATGAATTTAACCTAATATGAGAATTATTAATTTAAAAAAATTTAGAAAAATACTGTAGTAAGAAATAAACTTTGAGCTCACCAATGATAGTTGGTATAAGATCTGCAGATGAAACTGGTGATGAAAAAGATGGTATGGGCAAATTTAAAATTATTCCAGAACTTGTTCCAATCCAAAGAAGATTTTTTTCAACACATATAGATGAGATGCGTAAACAAGCAAGTTTATGCCGTTTGATGATTTCACCATAAGCTGAAATTAAACAGTTTTTCTTCGAATTAAATAAGATAACTCAATAAGATGAATCATATAAAACTATTTAAATGATATTTATCCTAATTACTTCAACAAAACTTATTCATTTTTGAAGTATTCTACTGGAAAAAAAAACTTTAAAGATACTAATGATTTCTACAAAGTTAACTTTACATACCATTATTATAACATGAATACTTTTTAATAATCAAATATGTAATGGTTTTATTTGTTTAAAAAGATGTCTTTCTCAAACAAAGTATCTTAGAAAGTTATATAATAGAAATACAGCTTTGCATATTTCAAAAAGATAAAACTATATATTAATCTTAATATAGCAATTTAATCTATTTCTAAAGAAAATTCTCATATAATTTTTAAAAATCATTCACCGTATCAGAAATATTGTCCATTTCTTTATTTCATTTGAATGTCGAAAAATATTTCTGAAATTCTTGGGGAAAGAATTAACTCAGCGATAGAAATATGAGCAAAACTTCTATATTAAATTTATGTTTCAAGAAGAAGAAAAAGAAAAGGGGAGGGGGGAAATCAAGGGTTTTTTTCCCCTAAATTACAGATAGGTTAAGATTGAAGATTGCAGTCCATGTGTCTTATTTATACATATGTAAGAATGTTTGTTGTCTTTTCAATGCAACTCAGGCCTTTGTTCAATAATAATAACAAATACTATTATTACATATATAAATGCAAATCAGTAATAAAGGTGGAAATAAAATGCATAAAAAAAGATGAAACAGATAATCAACTTATTATTGTTCACAAAATATTCTCCCAAAATATCTGGACAACATCCAGAACATAAAATTATTAATTACATATGGCTAATAAAAAAATACAGGCCATCTAACTCTCACTAACTTACTGGAAAGATGTATATCTACTGAAGTCAAAATAATTTCATTTTCAACAAATAAAACGTATCCTACAGGAAAGAAACTAATTATTTTTTTTTCTACTGGCCAATCTATTTCTTCACTTCTTTGAAAAACTTGTGTTTTAAATAAAAAATAAATAAAAAAAACCACTGAGATTTTACGTCTGATTGCAAGATATTCATCCATTATTAACTGAAACTAGCTAAAGCCTTGTACTATTTTTAGATCTAATAAAAAAAAACAATTCAAAAAATTGATATTTATGACAAGAGAAATGAATTTATATTTAATGCTAATAGATAAATATTTTGGTAAGTCTAATATTGTATACAAAATTTACAAAAACACTATTGCAATAAAAATTATCAGAATTAATAGTATATCAAATAACTTAGAAAATAACCTTACTATCAATATATATCCTTTGAATATTTAACAAATGACTTTAAGATGTAAATACAGATTGTGTATTTAAGTGATATTTGTGCAATTGAAAATAGTGGTAAGGTCACCCAAGCCAATATATATTACTGAGCTTCAAAAACACAGCTTTTACACAGGATTCCAAAAATAATACTTTCTCTTCATCATTTTTCAAGTCATCTTTTACTTAAAAAGTAATTTCATTTAAAAGTGCTTCTTTCCAATTTATGCTTTTAATTTCAAACATAAATTTTCTATCATTATCTGCACCAACATCTCATTATCATTATCTCCATTTTTAGCCTTCACCTAGCAACACTCATAAACTGGTGTCAAAATCTTATAATGTCACACACCAAAAGTATTGGGTATTTTTCTCCATAATAACTGGTCATTGCACTGCAGTTTTTTTCCTTTTGTGATTTACATTTCCTTTCAATTACTTTATTTTGTGTATGCAAATTTAATTTACCTTGATCTATTTGTACTTTTCTCCAAAGTGTTTAGATTGTACTTCAATTTTGAATTCCTTTTTCCCTCTTTCCACATAGTTCTATTATAGTTATTATTGTTCCACATTGTTCTATTATAGTTATTTCCACATTTTTCTATTATTCTTATTATGGTAAAGACAATATCTTTTGGCTTAATTATTCAATAGCATTTGAGAAAAATTCTAAAATTCTTTCCGATTCCACACAGATCATCTGATGATAAGCATTTATTAAGTTAATAAGTTGATTAACTTATTTAATTTAGCAAATATTCATTAGTTGATTGACTACCTTTTTTATTCCACCTTAGAGATTTATTTCCACAACATTCCTTGAATTGGAACTTTTTGCAAATTCATAAAACGTCTTTACTATTTCTCCCTCTTTTATTCATATATATATGCATTTTCCTTCTTTCTTTCAGCTTTGCTTTATTTCTATTGCTATATTTTAATTTTTGTTTGTTTGTTTGTGCATTATTTGTATGTGTGTGTTTGTTTGATAAATTTCTAATAACTAATTAATTAAAATACATTTTAAGAACACATCAAGATATAACTTATCCTTTTTAACATATGAACCTTAAAATATTTATTACAGCTTTTCAACATTTACCAATTAATGAATAAAAAAAAAGTAAAAAATGACAGTTTTTTATTTATTCATTTATTTATTTTTGTTGAAAATGTGTGTGATATTTCATGCGAATATTTTTATGCCTCTTTTGAAATAGAAAAGAATAGAATAAGGAAATTTCTAGAAAGAGACATAGAAAAAGGTAGATTCCCATAATAAAATGCAACATCAAACAATAAAACAAATTTATCAGTGGAAGCAAATTATAAAAAAGCACATTAAATGCATATATCTAACAGAATCTAAAAAGATTAAACTCCCACATAAATGAAAAAAAAAAATGAATGGCATAGCGTTTTTGGTATTCAAATTAGTAAATATTAGTAGTGATGGAACTGCCAATGATAGTAGTTTAGCTTAATATATGTTACTTTATAGAAAATATCAGCATGGGTGGCTAATGTTTATAATTTTACCTTTTATTCTATAATGTGACTATATTACATGATTATTCATTTCAGGGAAGATGCCTGGCTAAAATATAAGCAGCAATTACTCATTTGCCTGATAATTTTACCTGCTAGATCATTACTTAAAAATTTACATAACTTTTGATTGACAAGAAGACAAATAATTTATATTATATATTGAATATTTAATACTTTTGAAATGCAACAAACTTCATATCTGGCTTTGAAAGTAAACATATTTTGAAACTGATTAGTAAGTCAACCATCTAACTCTCCGACCCGCCCGAAGGCACACGGATTTAAACCATAAAACTGCATGAGCGGACCGCCGCAACAGCAATTGGCGGGAACTGTGGTTGAGTCCTAAGGGCTGTCTCTGGCCATGGTATAACCCTTCCCGAAGGAAGTACGTCCCTTCATCGATGGGAGGAGTCAGATCCCTCACCTATTAATGTTCCCTCCAGGGTGGCGAGATCCAACCACCATGCCAGAAGCATCTCATCCTCATTCCGAGGTGCCCCCCGGGAGGTTGAAACTGATTAGTAAAATAGCTTTTATTTAAAAAAAAACAATGCAATTTCTTGACAGTTATTTTTTGCTTGTTTTTCATTTGAGCAATGGGCTGATGGACCATAATTGGATATAGTTATAAAGATTCATAAACAAACAAAATGATTCAATCAAAATCAATTAACATGAAAGTTTGATATAACACAGTATGAAAGAACAAATAAATGTGGAATAGAATCCTTACCACTAATCATTTTAGTGATAGGTGATGATATATTCAGTTCCAAAAGATGATCATATGAAGTTGAGTGATATAAATGAATGACGGGACTGCTCTGCATAGTAATCCAAACTCCTTGGTCAGAAAGAACCATTTCTGATATATGTCTCCCAAGATCTGGTGCAACTTGGAATGTGTGCTAAAAAAATGAAATACATTGCATTCAAACTTTCATACTTCTCTTATGATACTCAATTGAAAACACTCTGTAAGTAATAATATAAGAGATAGAACTTCTCAAAATGAATAGTTGCCAGAAAAAATATATACATATATATATAGTGTGTGTGTGATAAAAAATACAGACTCAATATATCCTTAAAAGTAGCACTGGTACAAAATTACATTGACATACAAAAAACGATTCACTATTCCATATTCTCACTTTTACTGAAAGAAAGAAAAATAAGTCAAAGATTTTCAAGAACTTTTTAAAGAAAGTTAAAGAATCACAAAATCATAAATTTTAAATATGAAATTACTAATGAATAATTTGAATTAAACATTTTCATCATTAATATTTATACCATTGCATAACAGCATCATTATATTCTTGCTTGTTACTTAAATGAAAGATACTTGCTTGTTACTTAAAGAAAGATAGAAAGATAAAAGACAAGAATTATGCTCATATTTCAGTTAATAAGTAAAAATGTACAGTTCAAAGTAGGTTTCATGATCACAATAGACGTGTTTTTATTATTAACCACTACACAGCTACTATTGCATGCTGATTTTTGCTTTTACAAAAGAATGATCTTTTAACCTCAATATTTCTAAGAAAAATCGTCTTCGAAGTCTGGTCATGGGATAATATCTTAAAAATCTTAATTACATATAATTGTAGGATGCTTTTTAATTCCCTCACAAATTTTAATCTTCTGTATATTTTGATAAAAACTTATCAATTTGATTCTTGAATATTTCAAACTCCTTAAATTCTACAAACTACATCACATTCTATTAAAATAGAATTAGATTCTTGTTCTTGTAATTGCTTGCATGAGAAGATAAAGAACGGATTTCCTCTTGTTATCGAGGATTAAGCTCACTCAGTTATTCTCCTCAGATCTAAAATAATTCAATCCTAGCAACTAATTGAATGGGGACTTAACCAAAAAACTAAGAATGAGGACATATACGAAGTCCTAATATTTATGTTTAAATTACTTAAGTCATTTTTTTCTTCTTAAATTAGTAAGCCGTTTTTAACAATCTTTCCTTGTTAATTCCATATTAACTTTGCTGATATTGGTACAAAAATTTTGTTTGTAAAAATCAAATCTGGAAGTGCTATTTATAGTATTTAGGGCTTTAAAAATATCATTTTTCATATCATTCAAACTTTTCAAATAGCCCATAATTAAATTTCTAACATTCCGCACCAAAAATGGGAAAAGCGTACAATCTCTCTTGTAGAATATTAAAAATGGGACAAATATTTACACCAAGAAAAAAAAACCCAGCTTGAATGATAAGAACAAAACTTTGTTGCACTGCACTAGGCAGCAGATTTATTCAATTAAAATTTTGATGTACAAAACTTTTCTTTTTTTAACATTCTCAATATATAACACAAAGTTGCCCTATAATTTGATTGATCATTCAGCAGCAGTTACATTCTTTAGAAGCATTACATATACATAAAAAAAATCTCCCATTCTCGGAAAATTTTGTTTTCCCTTCTGACATGCAAATAATTGAATAAATAACACAGAGAGACATGATAATCTTTTTAAAAAATGAATTTCATAAAATAATGAATTATATCAAACATAAACACCAACAAGTAAATTTTGTTAATTAAATAATAAAATACAAAAATTCATTCAAAAAATTGCTTGAGATATTAAAAATATTGTAGAATAATTACATAAAAGATCCAATGCTGGAAACTATATTGTATTAATCAATTTCAAGAGTAATAAGATTCAATTCCGAAAAGGTAAAATCCACATCTCCAAAGAAATAAAAAGAAGCCAAAATTTCATATGGATACTATTTCATCATGTATAAATGAATTGTTGTTACCCTACAAATGTCCAAATGTATTAAAAATGTTGAAAATTTTTTTTCATTATTCAATAAGTGAATAAACTTTCAATTTACTGTTGGGCCATTCATCAAGGTAAATAAAATCTTTCAATAACTTTTCGATATTATGCTTCTGAAGATATTCACTGGAACAAGTTTGGAATCTCCTTAAAAGAGTTATATGAATCATAACTGTCCATCCTTCAAAAATCATTTCAATCTGCGCTAAGCATTGTAAAGATACAATGAATTATAGGATAATATTATCTCCAGCTGATTGGTTTGCTGAAGTTTCCTTGATGGTTGTATGATAACTTTGCTTGCTTCCAGACAAGAATTGCAAAACCTCAGAATTACACTAAGAGAACAGATTAATGAATGGCAGCATCCCATATCAATGGCCATTCTGCAGATGACTTCTCAAAAAAAAAGTTACAAATTACTTTGTTATTCTTTTCCAAAAGTAATGGATGTCTATTTCACTTGATTTCCAATGACTGTGGGAACTTGATTTCACAATTTGATCTAATTTGCTTTGAATGAAGATATGTATAAACAATGAAAATTACGTTTTTAAATAACACTCTTGCAATTTTGTCTGAAGATGATGAGGTCTATTTCATGAAAAAGTATTCCTTTCATTAACACTGTCATTTTTAATTTTCTCAAAAAGTTGGGAAAATATTTGAAGTGATTTATTCATTTATTTGTGGCATAATTCAGAAATTAACAAATATAATTTATGCAATATTTATTACAATTTTTTAGGAACTTATTTAAAAAAACTTACAATTATTGCATCAATAATTAATGAAACTAACTTTTACAATCAAACCAATGTATCTATACAAATTTATGTACCTCCATCTCAAGCGATGTAGGATCTAGAATAGCAATGGAATTTACAGTGGAACACCACAACTTTTCAGCAACAAGTATCATTTTCAATATAGGAGAAACTTCATTTGCTACTTGAACTTTATGAGGACTACTTGTATTCCACAGACCACCTGCAAAAAAAAGAGGAAATAATTAATTAAGTTGAAAGAAGTAAATTTTTGCCTTTTGCATATGAAGCATGAATTGTTGAAAAAAGTAAGCTTTATCAAGTACCAATAATTTTTTTAACAACATAAAAAGAACTTATCCTATAAATTTTCAAATTTTATTTATGCTTCTTACATGAACAGTACCAAAATTATTACCACCTACAGGAACAATATATATTTTTAGTGCTTCAAAGTTTGTGAATAATAAAATTGTTAAAATTTATTAAATATTATTATTTAACATATACTGGAATTATCTTTATTAGCTGATTGAAACCATCTGAGCAAAATAATATAAATTAAAAAACAAATTATATTTTCTTAATTTTTACTAGATATAAAAGAATTTTTGAATGAAATTGTTAAAAATTTAAACTATATCATAAATAAAAAAGTTAAAAAAATAGCTTTATTAAAGGAATTATAGGTTTTAAGAAGATAAAGACAATAAAAGGTTTCATAAATCTAATGCATTAATGACAGAATCTTGCCTTTATGATTTGAAGTCAATACAATGTAGAAAAAAATATTAAAAATATATTGTTAAAATATATATTTTTACAATATAGAAACAAAAAACTGTACAATACCATGGTGCTTAGAGCCATAGTGCTACAAATATTACAGTACAGTATTGCTGTATAGGGACTGGAAATATCATATTCTTTTGGAATCATAGCTGCTCTACTCCAATAACTCAGATGAATACAATTCTCCTCAAACATAACTGATAAAATCTCATTCTAAAAGTATTACAACTACCACAATGTTTCCTATGCCATTATTCTTTATTTTTCCTGGAAGTTCATATTTTAATTAATAAAGAATATTTATTAATTTGATGAATAATAAATTAGTTAATTCAAATCCTCAATCAATGTTGAAAGTTGGCAAAAACTTATAATTTCTTTACATAATCCAACTATGATTCAAAAAAGGAAAAAAAAATATTATACAACATTTTATTATAAAAATTTGGAAATAAAATTTATGCAAACTAAATTAAATAACAATTAATAATGCAGAATAATCTGAGAAAATATTATGAATAAAGCTTTTATTTCCCACAATAAATACTATTAAAATAATTTGATTTCATATTGTTCTGACAAATAATACAGTAAGATTTGAATGCACAATAAATATTATTAAAATAATTTGATTTCATATTGTTCTGACAAATAATATAGTAAGATTTGAATGTAATAATATTTTTTTTTATTTTTATCATGGCATCTTTAAAATCTTAATACATTAAATATGCATTCAATTTTAATCATCATACGAGATGAACACTTTTTAAATACAACAGATTTTTTTTAAATTACAAAAATAAATATTTAATAATTTTTTCACAAATTGTTTTGCAAACACAAAATAACAATCAACCATAAGGACAACCAATCAAATCTGTAACTTAAATAAACCATTAAAAAATTTGGTATAAGAAAAAATTTTTAAAAACCTAATGACGGGAAAATGTAAATTGTCTCAGCAGCATTATTTTTTTTATCTAATTATACTTTCATAGAATTAATGATATTCATCTACTTTTCAGTCAATTTAGCTGTTTTTAGTGATTAAATGGTTCAACGGAAATATTACTTACAATTAATTATCTTTACTTTCTTAAGCATAAATTGATGCTAATGATTCTCCCAGCAGTGTATTTCCAAGTATTAAATTAACATAGATATTAGATATTGTATTTAAAAGCCTTATAATATCCTTTTTATCCTGTATATGAAATTTCCTAATGGAGAGAAATTCTATGATATATATTTCATGAGATTATATATTTTCTCTTTTTCCTTTTTTAATATAAATGAAAAAGATTAAAAATTAATTAGTATAAATAACAAATAAATATATAAAATAAAATAACAATTATGTGACAGTGGGAAAAATGAAAAAGTAAGTGATCACTTACTATGATCTCGAGAATAAATAGCTATTTCCCCATTCGCCAAAGAAACAAACACTCTTTCATTTACATGCCTGGAAAACAATAAAATTGTATCATCTAACTGTATATAAATGTTTCAGACTTTAAAAAATTCTTTTAGAAATACAAAGACAGAATAAAATACTTACAAAATATGATATATGCTAGTTGAATGATATATTCGCAACTTTGGTCTCTGGAGCCTCACATCAGTGCAATTATAGATATAAATGCTAAAAGGTATAATTAATTTTAACATAAATAAGTTTATTGTCTTCATCTAACTTAAACAATTTTTATTAATAACAAAAATGCACTTAACAAGAACCATTTACAAAACTTTATTTCACATATTTCTTCAAATATACATCTATTAAAGACCTGAAAGAGCCAGTCTCCCCTACAAAGCAATTTATATTTAAAAATTTTTAACTCTTATCTATCAATCATCAAATATTTATTTAAAATTTTCCAAGCGATTAATTTATTTGATCAAATAACTTTAAATGTTAAGAAGATTTTTAATTAGATAAGAATAAATTTTAAGATAAATAATTGAAACTTTAAAATCTTAAGAATATTTCATTCATATAGTTTTTAAAAAATATAGGAACAAATTATAAATTACAACTTTTTCAGCTAACATGAAAAATGTGATTAAACCAGCTCAGTCAAATAAAGAGTTGAAATTAGAAAAAAGTATATTTTTAGTCAATCTTTAAAACCTTTCAATATAAGAAAGATGGCAATGTACCAGTTTTATAATAACCTGCATTATGGTTTAATAAGCCAACTTTGTGCCACAAAACAATTTCATAAGTTTCATAGGGCAAAATTTTGTTTGATCTTTCAACAAATTAGTTCCACTGAAATAGTAAAAACTTTTTCAAGTTTTTTTTTTTTTTTTTTCATAATTTGAAATTAGGTACTTATTTTTTATAATTTTTAACAAGAAATGAAATACAAAATAATACTTTTTTTTGTAATCTAACAAAATAAAGTTTTATAAAGGGTATTTAATTGATGAATCAATATAAATCAAACTGAAATACAGCACAAAAATACATTTGATTACATATAATAGGAAAAAATAATTACCGTCCATCTTCAGTACCTAGCCACATAGTTGGTTGCAATGTATTTGCATCTTCACTACCAAAATCATCTGCAAAAAATTTTCTCATGAAATATTTTAAAGTAATTATTATTTTATAAGAATATGAAAGCATATTATACCTAAAAAGGTAACAATTATTAAAAAATGGAAGCATATTTTAAAGAATTCTTACTTTACTTTGATTGTTGCTTTTGTATTGTCAGAGTATAATCTAGTGTCATCTATTGTCAGTGTATTATTTCTTGTTGTTAATAAAAATGTTAAAAAATAAACAAATTTACATCATGTAATTTGGTCCGTGTGTATAAAACCATAAAAATAATATACAATTTTTGGATTTTTTTTCAAACGAATACTCTCTTAAAAATATTTCTATCACATGGCATTATTTATTTATAAATGCTCATTATAAGACTTCCTTTCTTGACCTGGAGTGATATCTATAAAAATTTACTGTATAAAGATAATGTCTACTATATTAGAGACCAAACTGAAATATTTGATATTATAAGCAAACTCTTAACTCATTCTACGCAATTAAAGCCATTCTATGCAAACAGCACAAAAATACTCTTAACTCATATTAAAATATATTACATTGCAGCAAAAATTTCTACATTCCTCAATTGTAAAGATAATAATCTTGCTAATGTGAAGGGTATTAAAAAACATCGACTATAATTACATATAACTTCTCAAATGAATTCTGAACAGATAATAAAAAATGCATATATATATATATATAAATAATACAGCAATAAATGATCCATGTTGAATAAAAATTTTCAATAGGATGAAATACTATCAATTTTGTATTTCCTCCTATTCACCATACTTCAATCGACAACTTCATTGATAACAAACCAAAAGGTAAAGAAAAACTGTATATTAACTAGAAAAAATTCTTCAGCATTGCTAAAAATTTCTTATTAAAAATTAATGTGAAATGAAGTTTTTAATAATTATGTAACATACCTTTACTAATAACATTTTCTAATCATTTGTGTCAAAGAAATAATCATATTTATGCCCACACAGCAATTTTTAAATGTTTTTCGTCTCATGATTTAAAAAAAAAAAAATGGAGAGCTTTACAGAACACTACTTTTTTTTACATGAAAACATATGAAATTCTTCAAAATTCAAAAACTTTATTTTTAAAGTTTAATTAATACATTTATAGAATCAAATAAGCATTTCCTCAGGAAACAATTCTTAAAATTTAAATTACTGAAATAGGCCATCCAAACCTAATCGTCAATATATATTCTACTACCAGGCAAACTGAGATCCAGGCTATATTTTCAATTCTACAGCATTCTATACCAAGCAAATAGAATACTGTAATTTTCTTTTGGTACAGTCTTTTGATGAAAATACCTTTAAAGTTTTTGAACATGCAATATGTTATCAATTTTTCTTAATCAATCATTTTGCTTTCTTTGCATTTGTTAATTGCTTTCTAAGCTAGCAGATGAAGAAATTTTAATTATTAAGATTTATTCAAACTTACACAATTACTTTTGTTGTTTTTCTTTTACCATAAATTAATTAAGCATGTTGAAAAAATTCAAAGTAATGTTTTAATCCTCTAACTAGCAATAATTTGGTACTTTTTCTTAAATACATGATCACACGGCAATCATATTTACAAGGTGAACAAAAATTGCTTAAATAACATTACAATATCAAAAATAAAATACATATTTTACCTGTAGCATCAATATAATCTTCATCAGAGTCACTACCAGGAAAAGAAAGAAAAAATTACTCTTTAATATAATTAAAATGAATATTTAATTAATAATATTAATAAATTATATAAAGATATTATTCATTTTTAAGATTTAAAATTCTTCAGACAGTAAAATTATCTTTACAACAACAAAAAAATTCATGAGTTAATTAATCCAATGATAGAATTGTATATGAAAGTTCTACTTTGATTTCTTGAAGATTTCAGTCACTTTAAATATATGTAACACAAATTGCTTCATAATAAAATTCATTTTTATATCTTATAATAATTTTCGTAACCTCTTTAGACTGTCATATATACAATTGTTTAATTTGTCACATAAAAGATGCACTTTTTAAAAATATTTAAAAAATAATTTCATTTTCTAAAGCAAATAATAGTTTGATCACTATGCAAGGACTTAAGAAGTTTAAATAAGCAAATTTATCTAAATGCACCTTAAAAGTAAAGCCAAATTTTCTTTTTATTTTTCATATTTTTTAAATATTGCATTGAAATTATCTTTCATTATCAATATTAAAAATCAAATGTAAGCTTATACTAAATTAAATTTAATTGTTTTCATAAAAATTTACATCATTCTTTGAAAAAAATAAAAAAAAATAAAGAATTATTTAATAATATAAGCAGTTAACTCACCTGTCTAAAGGAAATCTTTTAGATTTTCCTTGGTCAATATTACCTTTATCTACTTTCTCAAATTTAAATCCCGGAAAATATGGAAGAAGTGTACTACGCCGCCTCACAAGAAGAGAGCTGTAGAGAAAAAAAGAAAAAAAATTCACTTTTAATTTTATTTTTTTTCATTGAAAATTTGCAGTTAATATTTAGCACATTTTTTATCACAACTGCCAACTTCAATACAATTTTGACATCAAAAAGCACAATGATGTTTTCATAAATTTGTGAAAACTTCTAATTGTGTGTGAAATGTGTTTGAATTTTATCATCAAACACAATCCTTCTTCAGCATTTAACAGTGAAAAAAATGATATGATTAAATATATGATGAAACAATTAATATGGTTTAAGTTTCAGAATAACGATGTAATGTGTTATAACATCATTGACAGACAAAAAAAAAAAAAAAAAGCCCACTAAAAAAATAAAAATTATTTTTGTACAATATTTTGGAAAGCTATTGCAGAAAACAGCAGAATTCAGTCCAATTTGTAATTAAATTTCTTTAAAAATCCTTTTGAGGTGCATATTCTCAGGCAAGAAGGCATAATTGTGTCACATATGATAGCTGTAGGTCAAATGGTCTGGCCAGTAGAGGACAAATATGTATGTGTGCACATGCACACCTCAATATTTAAAGAAAAAAAAACACTTTTAAGATGGATTTTTTTAAGATAGATCAAATATCACTTCAAGTCAAGTTATTTTATAGTCAACCGCAATTCCAACTTTTTACAAAATACTCTCACTTTTAACAGATGGATGATTAACATAAATTCTTCTCATATTCATGTATTCAAATGATTCATCATGTTTAAGTGATAACCATATAAAAGGAATAAGTTGCATCATTTCTTTGATTCTCAGTTATGAATAAGTGTTTAATTTATGTGTGAATAGAATATAATATCTTAGTTAGAAAAAGCCTTTTTAAATAAGATCTTTCTTCTGCCATAATACATGTTTTCCTACTGAAATGCTGTCATATAATAAATGACTTGCATCATAAAAAATAAAAATAAAATTCATGAATGAAAAAAAAAATAATTTATTATAAATTTTATGAAAGGAAAACTATTGTATAAATTTGTCTTTTTAAAATGTCTTTTTTCAATTCCTACTAGTAGTTCACACCCTATATATATTTATATATCTTATTCAAATTTTAATCGTTAATAAAATACTTTTTATTCATCCACTCAAGTTTAAATACATTTTTTCAAACTTGTAGTGGATGACATTTGATGTTAATACAGTTTTTCAAATATTAATTCATAAATTTAATTAAATTTTTAATACTTTAAATAGAGTTTTAGCAGCTTGTAATGAAAATTGAAATCAGCAGGCAGTAGCTCAATCGGTAAAATGCAAGGATTTCGGTATTTTTTACGTGTAGGTGAAGAATGCGAGTTCAATTCTTGTAAAAGTAGGAATTGACTTTATTTTTTTATATTATATGTTTTTAAGTATTATAACAATACTATTAATAAAAAGAAAAAAATGGAAAGATGGTAAAAAGCTGTTTAGTGTATAGTGTTTTAAATATATGAGTTATTAAAAAAAGAATGATACAAAGCAACTCAATTTTATAAAGTTTTCTAACAGAAGAAAAAAAATAACATCCGAACTCTTCTTATTTCATTTCTACCTATTGAAGGTAAAGTTCACACTTAGCAATAATATAAGATGATGGTAGCATGATTCATATTAGATGTCATGATAGCATGACAGATTCAATAAGGTTTTCTGTAGAACTTCCCCAGGAAAAAAATTGTATAAACTAAGCACTTTCATTTTGAATAAAAATAATCATTAGACAGACTATCAAGATTGAAATTTAAATAAATTCTTACAAAAATATAAGAATTATCTTTTAAATACATGAAGATCTCATTAAGGATTAAGAAGAATGATTTATAGTAAAATCACTCAAATTCAACACCTAATTATTTGGCAACTCTAAAATGTCACTTTTGATGATATAATTTTAAAATGGAACTTCTAAGCTATGAGAAGAAAAGAAAATGTAATTAATTAGTCAAGAACTAGAGAAGTTAAAAGTTTCTGTAGAAGCAAAAAATTCTTTTGCAGAAATTCTTGTTGATTTCCTCATTCTCTTGATAATATTAAAATAATCAATATATATTGGGAAAGAAAACTGAAGAATAACAAAACATGGATTAATAAAATTTAGATGGAAAGAAGCACACAAAGGATTGTGAAATATAACAATATTTACTAAGCAAGACTAAACAGTTACTCCAGAGATAATCTCATAAACAAGCATTAAAGAATGCATACCTTCATACTAAGAAATGGGTAATTTTCGTGTGATAATTAATATGTAATTAAAAAAAATGTTCTTAAATTTTATTTTTCTGAACATAAAATTCTATGAATGTGTTCCAAATAATCTGCAATTTTTTTATTAATTTTATTTAACAAAGTGAAATCAAGAATTGAATAACATCATCAGCAGGTTTAACATGCTAAAATTTTAACAGAAGACATTGCAAAACATAAAGATAAATTCCAGAAATATATATTCCATTATCCAGATTTATTTTTCCCCCTATAGTCAAGATTCTATTAATGCTGATAATGAGGGATTATATTGTGCTATGCTTCTTATCCTTTAATGTTGTGCTATGCGTCTTATCTTTTTTAATGTAATGTTTCAGTTGTCACTAAATTAATAAAGAATTTCATAAGGAGAAAGGCTTGAGGAATTTTATGATTATTTCATCAATTTCAAAAATGAATGCAGATGTTATATATGCAGAACGATATGTAGTATATCGAAAAAAGCTCAGAGAAGAGGTTGAGCCTCAAAATAACTAAGGAAAAAAAATAATTATATATATTTAAATCTTACCCAGAACTAACTCCAGGAACAGCAGCGATGCAAATTATCCTAGCTTCACATATTGTGACAGAAGAAGCAATCACGGGTTCGTTTTGAAAAGTAAGTACACACACTTGACCAACCAAACCATCACTACTACATATCCATAAATCTGGCAAACCATTCTGGCATGTGTCTACAACTGCTGCAGCACAGGTTATCTAAGAAATAATTCACATTTATTTAATAACTTCAAAAAATACTATATAGCTGAGAAAAGTAACTTTTTTTATTTCATTCAATACACTAAATATATTTTCATAAAGCATGACATCTAATCTTAACTTAAATATGTATTTTTGAATGATATCAGATATCAAAAATAATAAAACAAATTTCTTTGATATTTAACATTTTTTAAAGATTTATAACAAAACCATTTTTTTTTCATTCAGTTCAAAACATATATTATATATATGTATATATATGTAATGATATTTCTTAATTTAAATTCTAATTAATTTTCTAAGTTTGATCTTAAATTAGCCTATGTTAACTTCATTCTAAAATGTTATCTGATTCCCTGATCTCATTCCTGCTTTTTTTTTATTTAGTTATTTCAAACACACACTCTAAAAAATTGTAGACAATGTTCTTTCTCATGCCATGGATAAAGGGATAAAAATCCTAAAAAACTATATATTTCATTCAAATATACCCAAGATCCATCCTTATACCAAATATATACCACCCTTATATCAAATACACCACCTTTTCCTAAGTCTACATGCATCAAAGAAATCCATATCAGAAATACATAGCAAACTCATTAAAGTGAAAAATTTATGTGAATTTGCTCTTATATAAAGATGTAAAGAGGCATCTACATGCAGAATACATCAGTAGAATTATGTTTACATATATTTATATATACATAAAATATTTACAGCATTTTAAATTGTTTCCAACTATTTCAGTGTAGTTTTCAAACCTTTAATAAAGTAAACTAAGGTTTCGAACCTTTAATAAGGCAATTAATTTCAAATACATCAGTTTTATTTAAATAACAGATTTAAAAATATATGCAAGAGTATATTTTGTTC
Source organism: Argiope aurantia (assembly GCA_026543865.1). Taxonomy (NCBI): domain Eukaryota; kingdom Metazoa; phylum Arthropoda; class Arachnida; order Araneae; family Araneidae; genus Argiope; species Argiope aurantia. The sequence continues at coordinate 143,379 of JAPMOR010011974.1, read as the reverse complement.
TGACTTCAAAATCAATAAAAAATTTTGATCTTATCCTGGTCATTCATATATATATATCTTGAATATAGTATTTATATCTGTGAGTATCTAGTCAACTAATTCACAAATAGATCAAAATGAGCCATGAATTTAAAACACATACCAAAAGGCCAGCTCTTGTTTTACGTAGAGGAAGAGAACACAGGAATTCAGGCGATAGAGTTTTTTCAGCGGCATTATCTACCATACAAATACAAGGAATATATTAAGAATCACTTAAAAAAAAACAGTAGCCCTGTGTACATCAAACTTATTTAATAATTATGATATATCCCATTTTTAAGAAATTTTGCAGCACAATCAAAGACAAATACCCTCAGACAACTGTATTGTAAAAAAAGGTATGCATAAAAAACAATGAATTACTTTATCATAAATTTGTGAGTATTTTTTTCACAGAACTTTTCTATTTTACAATGAATCCTATGAAAAACATTGTTTTACTTAATGAGTGTTTTGCATTGATAGTAAGATATGGGAATGAGTTATGCTTGTGAGGGGAGGTTCTACTCTATATAACATAAATAATAAATGCCTGAAATGTAATTACTGCAATATAAATTACAACTTGAAATTTCAGTCTGTTGAACTCAACAATGAAATGCTTCTAATGTTTTAATTAAATAACAGAGGTTATGAAATATTAAGCATTCTTAAAACTGAATTGAACTCCAAGAACATATATTTAATAAAAATATTTTATTTAAACATAAAATATCATAAATCTTATTATAAGTGAATTTGTATTATTAAACAGTAAATTTTGATTGTGTAGTACGATTGAAAGTAGTTTTTGATTTTGAAAAAGCAATTATGGTGGCCTTTTAAAATTTACTACTATTTTCATGTTGTGAAACATAAAAAATACATTATAAATCTAAAATAAAATCACTAATTACAACCAGTTTCCTAAAATGATAAAAAATATATATACAAAATAGATGTCAATTTAAACAATATTCAATATGATTCAAATTTATGCAAGCTCACCTAATTTATCCTTTGCATCTAAAAATGCAGCTTCAAAAGTCATTCTTTGCTCAGGATTTGGAAACACGAGGCTTATATTCTCCACCTCATCACTTATGGAAAGAAAATTGAATAAATAAATGCATAGTAAAAATGAATACATTACAATCAATGAAGAATGCACATAAAATAGTTTTTCATAAGTTATATGATGAAAATATTTTGTTTATGACATACCTTCATTAAAATCATCAATGATTATTTATCACATAACTTTATTTTATACCTTAAATCATGTAAACAACATTCCTTATTCCTGATATTTTATGAAATCTAATTTTTTGAAAAAAAACTAATATGAAATAACATCCGAGGAAAAAAAACTTGAAATATGTAAAATAAACAGTTCCTCTCCAATATTATAAAGACTACTTTTCATGACTTTACTATATAATTAAAGTCATATTAATTTTCAAATGAGGTCATTTTATGTAATACTCTGCAGATTTTTATCCATTCATTCAAAATTATTATACTAGACAATGAAAAGTACATAATAGCCAATGCTTAGTCGTATGAGATAATACTGAAATGAGCAAGAATAAACCATAATCTGTTCAGCAAATTTTTTTTATTAATTTTAGCAAATTTTTTAATTAACTTTTAATTAATTAATATTTAAATAATAATTTTTTAAATGAACAGCTACTAATAAATGAAAATATAAATTTATGGCTTCTATATATTGGATGTTCTTTGCAAATGAAAATATCACATAAAACATTAATCCACCATGACTATTCAAATTATATATAATTCTTTTATAATATAGGAAACTACCTTCCTAAACTGAACAATCTTATTTGTATTTCATAACTCTGCTCCAAAGCAATAAATTCTTATTTACCTGCATGTTTTCATAAAACCATAGACATAGTCTCCACATTAAAGAGACTTAAACCACTTTTCAAAATTAAAACTTTTATGACGAAAATAATTTTCTATTTCAAGGATAAAATAATAATATTCACCTCAAAAATTCAAGAAACACTATTAGAAGTAACTAATATTCATTTACTGAGTCAAATCCCAGAAAAAATATTTTCTATATATATATTTAAAATGTTTCCCATGATTATTTTATAATTTCAAATGCAAAAAAGAAGTCATATTCTATCAATTTATAAAGATTATAAATAATTATTTGAAAGAGGTAATGATTAACAATGAAGTTTGACAATGAAATTTCAACTAACTATTCATTACTTCTGCATTATTTTACATATCACTGTAAAAGATTAATTGAATATCTAACAAGTTTCAAGAAGAATAGCATGTTTGTTCTTGAACATAGAATCAATTATGGTTCCAGCACTTCAGTCACAGAAGTGCTGTAACTTATTTCACCTTTCTGTATAATTTAAATCTTGGCTTTTTCAGTTAATTTTGAACAAATGAATTTTTTAATACAAAAAAATTAGCTTTTTAACTTGATATAGGTATATTTTATCAGAGAAACTATAACTAAGCAATAATAATTTTTAACTAAAATTCAAAATAAATTTTCTTAAATATTTCCTTTTTTTGTCCCACAGTCTAGTCATTACTTTTGTTTATAAAAAAAAATATGCAAATATAGCTGAACAATAGAAAGTTATAAAAATAAAAAGTTAAATAAATACACATGTTTATATTATTTTCTTACATTATATTATTACATTATATTATTTTCTTACTTATTTCTAAAAAGATTGTAATCAGGCAGGACACAGGTTTGGAACAAAAAAAAATGCTGAATTTTATAAAATAATGAATGATGAGAAACATAAACAAGAAATAAAATGATGAATTTATACTAAAAGTACTTATAGTAAAATATTCTTTAAATAACTTTTATTTTTCATTATTTGTCCTTCATTTTTTCAATTATCATTCATTTCTTTATTATACATTCATAAAAAGGAGAAAAGCACTTGTTTTCTTTTTTGAATACAATCTAGTATTTACTCTGATATTTCTAGAAGCAATCTTTGCCAACCGAAATAAATTTTAGAGAAGCCATGCTCAGATAATTAGCCACTTAAAGGGATAATTTTAATAAGTACTGCAAAGTTCAGCATATGTATTCATTTTACAAATTAAATGCTATAAAACATTGATGTTTATTATTATTTCTGGCAATCTGCCTTTAAAAATCCCTTGTTTTTACTTTTGTGTTTTGAGCAATAAAATTCCAGATATGTTTTATGTCTTCTTGTATGGAATGATAAAGGTTGCCAGAATTCTTTGTAAAGTTAATTGCTTCATAAAAATCACAATTTTACTCAAAAAAATCCTAATTCAAAACAACACTTAACACTTATTTTTTTTAAAAATAATTCCAGAAACTGTAGTTTCCAAAAATTTTTTACCCTTTACAGCAACTAAAAATTTTTCATATTTGGAATTTTGAAAGAAAAAAAATGCAAAATGCTAATATTTTGTACAAGAAATAAGATATGCATATTTTTTTTTACTCTTTCATTTAACTAAGAATATTTGGAAATTTAAAATAGCAGTAGTTAAGAAAATTATAATAAAAATATAAATTTTCAAATGAAACAATTCAAAATTTAAAGATATGTAGGAGATGATTCAAGAATCAGAATCAGAATTTTAATCAACCAAAATACCAATTCAAAATTTACCAGTAGGTAAATTAATTTTGATGTTGACAAAATTGTAAATGAATACAATTATATGCTATCAATTCTCAAATATTTATTTTAATTTCTTGTTGTATTACTAAAAAAAATTTTAATGTATTTTAATTTTATGTAAAAGTGACATGAAATAAAAAAATATAATAATCTACAACTCAAATCAAAATAAGGAACTATACAAAAGCTAATAATGCAAAACAATAAACTTGGATAAATGTATACATTTATAAGCTAAGACCTTTATCTGTGCTAAAGCTATTTAAATGATTTTTTAAACTATTTTATTCTAATTGAATTTGATGAAAAGCTGGTTAATAATTTGAAACAGTACTAAATATTTGCTGTAAAATCAGAAAAAAGACTATGTGGCATTAAATTTAGAGAATGGAAAAAAATATTTTCCAAACTTGAAATTGTAGGAAAATGTTTGCAACTTTTTCATTGTCACTTAAACTTTTAGGAAATTAAATTAGAACTTTTTCTGGTAAGATACAATTAAATTTCCTTTCTTTCCTTCTGCTTTATGCTCTGTTTAATTTTTTCAAAAATATTTTTTTATTATTATTTTTATTTTTTGTGAAGAGTACATAACCCTTTTCTTAATGTTTTTCCTTGCATACTCTCATTTTTTAAATAATAATAATAATAATTACATTAAACATAATATAATACTTATAGACAGTATCAATGAAAAGATAAATTTTTACACATTAAAGCGATATAATTTTTTTCTGTAAACATTCTCTCAGAAGTTATTAGTAAATAAGTAACAGAAAACACTGACTTTTAAAAAATTTTTCAAAAGATTAAAATTTGAAAAGTACAATTCCTATTTTTACCAAATTCATAAGCATTAAATTCAATAGTCTGTTCTGTAAATTGCTAACAACTTTATTAATAAATATAAATAAAGATATAAATTTCATAAAGAATTTATAATAATAAAGATAATATTTATATCTATACACTTACTTAATTTTAATAGCTAGATCTAAATTCATGAGCTGAGAGCAAGAAGCTTGTTTTTCAGCTAATTGTTTGGTTAAGCTTGACAGAAGATCTTTAATGACTTCCTCTAGTAGCTGGAAAAAAAATTACATTTCAATACTTTGAAATAAATATTTCACTGAAAAATTCAAATTAAAAATTATCTTGTATGATTTTTTTTTTTTTTTTTTTTTAATTATTACTACTCAATGTTTCACATATAAAGAGAAACATTTCCCTTTTTTTTACAATGGATAGTTAAATTTCATATTTTGAATACTATTAATTTTTAAAAAAATAATGTATATCAACAGAAGTTCAATCATGAATGTAATATTGTCATATGAACCCATATTCAATTCATAGAATGATCCATTAATGGAAGTGGATATTGAACTTTCAAAATTATGAATGAGAACTGAATATCATAATTATTTGAGCTTCATTTTTCTCTCTGCAATATTTTATATAGAAACATATAAAAAATATCTTGAAAAAAGAAGGGAATAAATTACTTGATGTTCACAATGCAATGATCCAATTATATCAGAAATTTTTCCAAGGGTTCCAATGTCATTTTCCAAACTTGAAACTTCTTTTAAAAAAGTCCTAACACAAGGTTCTTCAACATCTGCTGAGAAATTGTTTTAAAACCATTAGAAAGCAAAATACATTTAAAAAGCTCATACGCTTGATTTTTTTTCAACAACAAATAAATTACATAGTTTCTTCATGAACTTACTTTTTATTATATCAACATTGTGTAAGGATGTTCTCATTAGAAGCTTATACTTATTGGATTCTAAAGATCCACATGCTGCAGCAGATCTAAAAAAACATATAAATATATAATGTATTAAAGATAATTATTCTTTTTATATAACTAAAATAAACTTGACAAATCATAATATCTTTTTTTTAAATCTTCAATGGTCACTTTTCAATTATGTTGAATGCTAATTTCTATATTCATGACAAAGGCAGTCTAAAGAATCTTATCTTCCATTTGAAGATAAAAGATTCTTCTGTATAATGATGACATAATTACAACAAAATATCCAATATCAAAAGCTATTTTTTTATATTCTCATTGATATAGTAAATATAAATTGTGCTAATTCCACAAAAGAGCAACAAAAAATAAATACTGAAATTTTCATCAAATTCTATTTCCTAGATACAAATTCCTTCTGATTCTTAAAGGTGAGATTAAGGCAAATGGAATAGTTATGAACTTTGAGAGTAATGTTTGTTAAACATCAAATATAAAAATTTAATGTGACCATTGATATATTATATAATTCATAATGAACCACAATTCACTGTTATGATATCAATAATTTGACTTTGTTCAAAAATTACTATCAAAAATCTTTTCTTTTCCCTAAAATATTTAATTTTTTTTATAAATCTAAAAACAATGTAGCCTTAGCACTTATCTTTACAACATCTTGTAGAAAAATCTGTTGTATTATATATATATGAAGGGATAAAAATCTGTCATCTTAAGCAAATTCTTTTAAAAGATGCCTAAATTCCCTTTCCTAAGTTCACATGTGTCAAAGAAATCTCTATCATAATCTCATAGTATAAAACCACTGCGAAAAATATTTTGCACTATTTTTTCTCTTGAGTCGTGCAGTAGATCAACGTATTGCGTTGCTTCTTTCTTGTACATAAATTATACAACCCAGGATGGAATAAAGAGAAGTTTAAAATTTTCAAAACTGTTTTCTTTCTTTTCAGCCATGCTACTGCTTTAAAAAATTATGTGTTTACCTTTTACATATATATATACTATATATATGTGTGTGTGTGTGATGTAACAATCATTTTAGAAGAATTCATAATTATTTTACAAGAAGGTGCGGATAAGGCACGTTCGCCACAGTGCGGAACAAAAGCAGAAGTGGGGAAGAAGAGAGAAATAAATTATGATATGGATAATATTTTTATGAGATATTGATATAACATGAGATATTGATATGGATAATATTTTTTTACAGTGCTAATATATTATTAAGATTTTGATAGGGTTATCTGATGCATGTCAATTACAAGTAAGGGAAACAGTGAGCTTTTAAAAAAAATGTGCTTACTGGACATTTTTCTACCTCATCATCATGAGCATGTGAAATTGTCAGCATTTAGCCGATTCAGCAATTTTATAAATCTTCTCTTGAATTAATTAAGTAGGGAAAGTGGAATTGGATCACGAAATAAGAGAGTGAAAGTACTATGGGCTAAATTAAGATAAAGCTTTGGAAATTAATTTGGATTAAATTAAGAATTTAAAATATTATTACATATATATATTTGAATTTTTGAATTAAATTTCATTTTGGTTAGTTTGAGCTATTTCAACCTATTATGATTTTTGATGAATCATGGCGTTTAGTACATTTATCTACATTTAGCCCACCTTTAAGCATTTCCTTTTCTTAAAATATTTGAATTTTGAATCATATCTTCTAGTCTCAAAAATAACAAAATGAAACTGAAATTTCTAAATCAATACAAACCTTTAACTATAATTTAATACCTTCAAAATACAAAAATTGAAATTATTTAAATTGCAATCCTTCCTCTAAAAGATAGTGTTCATGAATAGTAATTCAGACAATACATCATTTAAAAAGAAAAAGAAAATTGCTGGTAAGACACTGCTTTAAATTATAACATTAATAATACAATAATTAAAATTAAAATATGGATTTTTAATAACAACCCTGTATGTTAAAAAATAAAAAAAAGAATATTTTCATATATTAATTATAAAATAAACAATATCAATCACAAAACACAAATTTACATAAAATTGAAATCTTACACTGCTATTGAAGTCTTCCTGATTGCTCCGCCTTTTCTTTTAATACTTGTTATGAGCAACATATCAGAGAAGAGGAACAAACATCGTTCTTTCTTCAATCCTAGCCCACCCTTATGAAACAATAAAAAGAATATAATGAAAAAAAAAATCAAAAGCTTCTTATAACATGACAATTTCAAAATATAAAAAACATTTTTACAAATTTAAGCAATAAATCCAAAACTAGGACGTCATTCAATTTCAAAGCATTTGGTACAGTGAGAGGGCTTCTTTCTACATGCAGTGGTTTTGAAGGGATTAAAATATGTTTTTCAACTTAACCCTTCAATGATGTAATTTTAATTCATTTGATAAATTTTGGATAGAGAAAAATATTCTCACACCAACTTCACACTGATCTTTTTAATAATGTAAAGATATATTTTTATATCTAATTATAATATTTAATTTGTTTTTGTCTCTAATTACATATTTCACAATGAAAATAATACAGATCCTTACAAAAAAATATTTTGACTAAGAAAATAGAAAGAAACTTCCATTCTTTAAACAATTTATTTAGGAAATTTTAATTTTAATTTTTTTTACCACTTTTTAATGTTTTTCCTTAATATATTTTTTGGAAATTTAAGTTTTTTTTTTTTTTTTTTTTTTTTTTACAGATTCTTTTATTTTTTAAAAGAACTATACATTCTTTCATTCAATATGTTTATTGATGCAAGGATATTGCAACTTTACTCACATGCTAAATTTTTTTTTTGTAGTCAAATTTGGCTATATGTGGTTATTTAAGTCCAAAACTTGTTAAAAATGTCTTATTTCATTTTTATATATATATATTCCATAAATTTAATTTTCATAGATTCACATTTTTCAATTTTATCAAAGAACAAAGGAGAAATTTCAAATAGTTCCAATTTCAAATTAATAACAACAATCATGAAAATCAATATTATATCCATATAAGTTGAACATTAACATAACCAAAGTAAAATAACAGTTGCAAACTATATAAAAATCATAATGCTGAAAATAACTCTCATAAATAAAAAAAAACAAAATCATATAAAAATATATAGTACTTGTATTAATAGTCAAATAAATCAAATAAAGAAATGGGGAAGAAAATCAATAGGCCCAAAATATATGGTTTGTAAATTGGTTGAAGTTTTGCATGGGACAATGAACTCCACATGAACACATCCATATTTAAGGTATGAATAACTTTGTGTTTGGTGAAAAAAAAAATCATTGAGATATGGTTTACTACAAACCAAAAAAAATCATGTTTACTAATTTTAAAAAATCATAAAATTTACAATTTATTAAGATTCAGAAAATAAAATTGAAGTATTTACAACAGCATCATTCTTATTTTCAATTAAGCTAATAAAATGAATAATTGTCAGATATTTCTTTACAGTTCCAACTTTAAAGAATGAAATTCATTGAGGAATAGATAGTAAACCAGTTCACCAAGAAAGACAAAATACAAGAATTCAGTAAATGTTGTGCCTCAAATCACAACTAAGGAAAATTTAGAGCACATATTATAATACAATGTGTACAGAATGCATATTTTAATTTCTAACATCCACATATGTGAATCACTGCTTATAAGTTGTTTGCAAACTATTTAATTTCCAAGTATGTAACAGTCCATATATAAAATGCTGTATATTATAAACAAAAACTGTCTCAATATTAATGCAATAATAAATCATTCTAATCATGTCATTATATATATTTCAAAAAGAATTTATATCATCATTTATATATACCTTTATATTAAACTGACATGAATAAATTTGTATCATATTCTTTAAACAGTTTAAAAATTATAAATAAATATCACTTAACTATATATTTCAGTGCCTCATGTATTTTAGTATCAAATCAAAATTTTAATGTTTATAGCATGTAAATATTACATTATTTTGTTTTGTTGATAGCAGAGATTCACGTTGAAAGATTAATGAAGGACCAGTTTCATAATTATGAAGATTTTTTTATCATTTTGGCTTATTACTTTTTTAAACAGATAATGAGAAGTCACAAATAATACTATTCAAAATGGAATTAAATTTCTTAATTTTAAATTACTTACTGGTATTAAAACAAAATCATGTCTAATAAAGCTCCTGTCTCCTTGAGTAAGCTGTGAGAAAAGATAAAAAAAAAAGTCTTTCATGAATTATGCATGAAAAAATTAATTAATAACATAGAAAGAAAAGGTTATAAGAAGAAGCAAAATTTTAAGCAACCCTCATTGGACGTCAAATAATTTAAGACAAAACAGGATGTAAAATTATTCGGCTTCAATAAACAGAAGCCACATAATAATACTGGCAGTTTCGTATTAGTACCCTTAATTTAACTTACATGTCTTTCATCTAACTGTTTCACATTTTATTTAGCTATTTCAATGTTTAAAATCAAGTTATTTAACGTAGAAGAAAAAGCAAGACAAAAAATAATTAAAAATGGCAAAAGTTTCTTGACTTAAAATAAATGAATAAGAAAACAATATTTTTTGTTAAAAACATTAAAATAACATCATTTTCTTGAAAATTACTTAAGCATAATTCATTAACAAAAAGGATACATTAATTAAATAAAAATGAAACATTTATTCTCTGATGGCAGATGTCAAGAATATTTTTTCTATATTTTTTTCCATCCTCAAATTTCATAAAACATTCCTGCTCTTTAATAACTGATTAAAATTTAATATAAAGATTCTTATTACATATTACTGAATAAAAATGAACAACAGAATATAATGCTGTAAGATCAGAAAAAAAATGAGAATGTCATATCTAAACTAGGGAGAAGTGCTTAATATAAATTTTTAAAAAGCATTATGGTATACTTAGCTTTCATACAATTAATATAATATTTCAGTTTTCCTTAATTATTTCTGAATCTTATCTGCCTTTACCAATAATGCATTGAACGCTCTCATTAAAAAGTGTATCCATTTGATATAAAGGATTATTAATGTGTTAAAATGAAGTATGTTTGATAAGAATACAATAGAAAATTACTAAATACTGGTTTTATAAAAAATCACATTTAATAACAATGATCTTAAAAACAAATCTGCAAATTGATTTTTAATGAGTAAAATTATTAATTATTATATTTCTATTTCAATAATGTCCAACAATAAGAAATTTACATCTGTAATGCCTTCAATTAACTGCTCAACGTCTCTCAGCCTTTGTAGTCTTTGTTCTAGTTGCAGAGCCTCCCTTTCTACTTTATTGATTCTGACTGCTAATTCATGAACTTCTTTCTGTGCTTGCAATAAAAGTTTATAATCGGGATGGTCCATAGGTGTATGTTTCAAGAGTTCCTGAGAATAAACAAAATATAATAAGAAATTAGGAGGAACAAAATAAATTCAGAACAATTAATTAAATAATAAAAATATCATAATAATCCACTAATTCATAAAATTAAATGTTCAACAATGACAAAAATGACACAAAACTGAAAAGGTAAAATATTTTTAAGTAATTCTATTGTAAATAAATATTAAAAATAAAATACTGATTCCCAGTGAATTATTTAAACGATGTTGAAGGGCAAAATCCATGTAAAATAAACTTATTATGCAAAATAATATATACTGACCATGTATTTCTATTTTAAATTAAAACAAAACAATATCAATAGACTGAAATTTTCTAAAATGATTAAAATGTGATTACATAACAAGGAATAGAAAATCATACATTTCTTTAAAAAAAAAAAAAAAAAAGGGGAATACCTTTACATCTCATACCTTCAAAAAACGTTTTGAAGTTCATCAACATATTTTAAATTCTTTCAGAGTTACATTTACTATGAGATTAGCATAATTGATATGAAAATATGCAAGAAAATATGTATTGAACTTCGAAATTGAATTCGGATAACAAGAATTAGAATGGTTTCTGTAATCATAATGAATCTTTGAAACAATCAAAACTCAAATCATGACAACAATATTTTAATCAGTATGATCTGAATAATTACATGCAAACAAAGTCTAACAATTGGTTTTAAACAAAATTTGGAAAGAAATGTTTTCTTTTCTGTCTCTCTCTCTTTTTTAATATTTAAATACACGTCTTTAAATTGTCATATAAAACAAATTTTGATTAATTTGTTATAAAAATTCATAATGTGCAAGAAACAATTTCTTCCTCTAGTTAAAATTTTATGAAAATTGCATTGTTCAAACACATTTCTCAGCAGAAAATAAAATATATTGAACTAAAACATGATTTATAGTTTTCATACTTATATTTATCAATAGATTGAAATAATTACTTATCTAACAGAAGTCATAGCTTGTACAATAACAAGCAAATACAATCAAAACAAGTAATAAATTAAAATAATTATTTACAAATGATTTTTTTAAATTGTTCTAAAGATAACACTCAATATGGAGTTTTAAAAATATAATTTTCATTACATTATTTCATAAGTAAAATTGGCTTAAAATAGCCTGATTAAGAAATATCACAAAATACATGGCAATATGCTGAATACAAACAAGAAATACAGGAAAATATCAACATTGATAATGTTCAAGATGAGTAAGTTCAATTTTATAATATTTTATGTATCATTTATTAAATACAATTATCTGTAATTCATAAGAAATAAAAAAAAATTTCCATATGAAAAATTTTCAAAAAAAAAAAAAAAAACTTAGAATAAATATAAAAGAAAATATAAAAAAATTTAACCAATATTTACATTTACCTTAATAAGTAACTCATAACGAGGGATACGCTGTACAGGCATAATAAGTAAAGCATCCAATGTAAGCTTGCCTTTATGTTCCCTTGATGTATTCTGAAATAAATATTTAAGTAATTCAACAAATTTTGGAATTATTCTGGTTTATATAGTCATCTCATTGATAACAATCTTATACTCATGTAAATAACAATGATAAGTAGGAAATTACTAATAACACAAGTCAGGTTTCAGAAAATTAAATAATATTCCTTTAAGATGAAATGAAAATAAGATTTCCTTTCAATTTGTATTTCAGATTTTCATACAAATAAAATTCATCTTTGTACAATCACCCTAATTCCAACTTTATTAATCACTAACCGATATATTTGGAACTGCTCAGCATGAAAATGCTTGATTTAACTTGATAATACTCATCTCTAAAAATTAGAATTTACTTCGTCAAAGACTACAACACATCAGCACAAAGCCATTATAAACAACTAATAAAACTATAAATAATTTATAAATTTGAGTATATAGAAATATCTCCTTTTATATAAAAAACAGTTTAGTTATAATATAGACAGAATTATTCATATATATATATGTATTCTGTAGACATCATGACAGGAATTTAACAGGGTTAATGCGATTCATTTACTAATTTCTCTTCTATAAACAAGTATTGTTTGGAAAAATATTTATGCTGAAATAATGACAAAATGTGAGTGTGTGCACATCTGCATGCATACATATATATGTGTGTGTATGTATATAAAAGTATGTAAAATATTATAGAGCAAAAAATTCTCTTAAGATTTCCAACTTTATTTTTAATTAAATTGAGAAAAATAATTGCTCTCAACAATTTAAAAAAGTTATAATTTTTAAAAATTACAGATTGTATAAAAAGATTTTTAAAAAACCTATGAAAGCTAATATCATCTCCACAAGTTATTGATTTTTTTTTTTATTCATGTAAAACTGAACTGAAGCATGTGAATAAAAAATTCACAGATGAATAAATAATATAATTCAAAACACCAATAATATTTTTATTTGATTGCGATGGCAAAATGTGGTTTCAGAGTGTCAGTTCTATCAAGGCGTGCTGAAATAGAGCCAACTACCCAAAAAGTAACCAAAGGTTTTATCTCCATTGGCAAAAAAAAAAAAAAAAAATCATAAGAAAGACCTTTTAATCAAAATTATAAAAAAATACTACACCAGAAAAAAGAATTAACAAATCCAATTTTGATAGCAGTCCCTTATTCTTCAGTTCAACTGAAATTTTATCTTTAAAGGTAAAAATATACATTAAAAAAAAGCTCAGCTCATTTTAAATAAAAAATAATTATCCATTTAATGTCAAGGATTAACCAAAAACTTTCTTTATACTTCATAATATGAACAAAATTTGAAGAATATTTATTTAGTAGTTCTATAGCACAATTATATTTAAATTTCTTTAGTATGCAATCAGTCTATGAGTTTTCACTTTTATTTATTATTATCTGTGTAATTTATTAATCATCAATTATTTTATATTAATCATGGAAAAAAATCAATCTCTTTGTGTGATTTCTTTCAATTTATGCAGCCATATAATTTTCTTTCTCAATCGAAAAAAAAATCTAATACATTTCATAACACATTTTCTGAAATATTCAATTTTTGAATTAATAGTTAATTGAACAAAGACCTTCCTTTCAAGTTTTCTTTAACTGAAAAAATCACTAATTTGAAATAAACTTTCAATCCTTGGAAATTGACAGCTCTCAATGTTACAAACTGTTTCATAATCTTATAAAACAGTTTATTGTTCTTTTTATTGCTTAAAAAAAAGCTAATAGGGAAGAATTGTGAAACAATTTTTATAAGAAAAAAAAATTGAAACAGTACTTCTGTTTTTAGATTTAACATATTTAACTTGATTTCTAGTTTAACTTGTGCAAATAATCTATAGTTTTATAAACATATGCATTTTATCATCCTATTGTATAAAATAAATAAGAACAGAAGTGTAATTATTTCCTAAGCAAAATTTTTTCAATATTTTGTTATTCTATATGGTTATATTTCAAGAAATTTCTTAAAAGATTTATTTTTTTAATATCAAAATCAATAGTTTAAAGGAAAATCTTCACTGAAAAATTTACCACATACTTTAACTTAAATGCTTATAGATTTGAATGTATAAAATGACAATTTTTGGAGTAAAATTGAAGAACAAAATTGGTTATTCTAAGAGTTATAGAAAATTACTATACCTCAAGGAACTTTGCAAAGGCTGGTTTTGCAAGGGAAATAGATTTGATCGCATCTCTTGCAGATTTCCAATTATTGATGAAATTAATATACGTATCAACTACGGCAGATCTTGTAAACTAAAATAGAACAAAATATTCGCTGAGGAAAACTTATAACATTATCATAAAAAGTAAATAAAAAATACCTTCAGCATTTCAATGTTATAATTAAATCTTATAATATTTTTAGAAATTCACTCATCAATCCATACAAAATATATGGGATATTATAATCTAACATTCTGCATTTTTCAAAACTTTTCCTAGTATACTATTGTGTATATCAAGTGAAAATTATATTTATTTGCTGCTAGATTTGCAACAGATGGTCTTAATTATTGTCTTGAAAATAAAATGGATTGCTTCACTCATTTTTCGTATTAATAAAACAGAAAGGATCTTTAATGTTACAAGTAGTTGATGATTCAAAAGGTTCCTATAAATCAAAAATTCTGATAGAAACCGAGAAATGTAAGTCAATTAAGGAATGTTTGTTTGTTTTCAGTCCTTAAGAATAAGTCTAGTCATTATATAAACAGTTATAAAACAGAATGGGAATAAAACTATTTACAAGTTGAATACATCAGGGAGGTATGAAATCCAAATGATTTAATGGCTTTTGTCTGAATCAAACTAAAGGAAGAGGAAAAAATGTTTACTGATAAATTATCTGTCCCACTTTAAGAAAAAAGGCAAAGCAACTATACAAAATATAAAATATGTACTTATGGGGAAATTTAAATTATCAAAGGCAGTACAATTGGCTTAATCCATAAGATATCTCATAGGTAATGAAATTGTCAAAGTATTACATAGTCCATACATGAAATAAATATATGCAAGTAATACTTGCAATAGCAAAAAATAATTATATACAAGTAATATTTTCAATAATAAAATTTCTATTAAACATACAGGAAAACTTCGTTCGGAATACAACAAAAGAAAATACTTTTTCAAATATTACTAGACAGCACAATTAAGTAAAATATTAGTTGGAACTATTCATTTAAAAAATAGTTATGCACTTACAATGACCAAATTGTGATTTTCGGATGAATAATTTTCTTTTGTCCAATTTGCGCCCAATATTTGGTGGTAATTACCACATTAAACACATGCAATTAACAGTAGAATAACTTGCACATTGTAATTGACTTGAATGTCAACAGATTTAGAAATAGATCTTCATTCTGAAACCGAACGCATATCATCATCAGGTTCACAATATTTTTGTCAAATGAAAAGATTCGAGTACAACCCTTGGTTCAGCAAACGACTAATCGAATCCATCAAATGAACGTATAAGTTATGTTGATAACGGTTACTTCATCACGTGACCCAAAGTTACATAAGTCACTAGAGATGCATAATCCACGAGTTTTTGAATAACAAATAATTTTGCTGTTGTTATTTTTAAATATTCGTTTCAAATATATGTTATTTCAATCATATTATCAATTAAAAATTATTAATTATTATTAAATATAAAATTTATTTATTGCAATTAATACTTAATTTACTATTTTAAGAAACGTGTGATTGAATTAATTTATCTATTATAGCTTACTTTTTAATGTAAATTTTTTTAAAATTATTAATTTTATTTATTTATTGGAGTAAACCATTTTCTAAAAAATTAAATTAAAATAAAGTAAGTTCTTTAAAATGTTCATTTTAGTTCTATATTCTACCAATAGATGGCGCCTGCAGAGTGACAGGAATGTATTTTATTAGAGCAGGCATTTAGAAATGATCTTCATGGGATTGTCAAATGCGCATATCGGAAAGTCTAGCGGAGCGGTAACTTCACAATTATGAACACTTTTCTGAGATAACTCCACTTTCAGTGATGCGATTCAATAATACTATAATTCCAAGAATATAGGTTCGTTCACTTTTCAACTCATTTACAGATTTCTGATTGAATTCTTGTTTGAGAGCTTACATTGGACAGATCGTATAGATTGTTATTTCTATCGTGATCCAAGACCTGTAATCGAAATATCACCAGTAAGATCATGCCAAGGATTTGAATGACACCCCTTTTTGAAAAGTATTCATCACTGGTATTTGTGACTTTTTGATATTGGTTAAGTAAAATATTCGTCATCTCAAGTCACAGGCCTGTAAGTCACGGCCAGGATCGATTAGTTTTAGTCCAACCCTGTTACGGGTGATTATGGTGCGTATTGCCAGAATATATGGAAATTAACTCTATATTTGACATAATGGCAGTTAGTTAATTATCAGGCAAGTCATTTAAAATTAATTTTAGCAAACCGAAATTGATGGAGTTATTAACTATTTGTAAGCTTTGAATACAGATGTCTAATTCCCAATAATGTCAAAAAATTGTTTAAAGCTCCACGATGACTAAAAAAAATTTCTTTAGAGTATGGAGTTAGAGAGCAACGGAAATTTTATTAAAAATTGGAAGTGCAAGCAATTTAAAATTTATATAAAGTCTGTACTCAAAACCATATATACAAACCAAGAGTATCGCTTGTCTTCGCCATTAGAATGATAACTTTGGCAATTAACATATAACATTTCATAATAAAAAATTACAGGAAGAATATAAGTCATTTTTAAGAAAACTGTAATATTATTTTTAAATATATATATTTAATAATATTATTTTTATTAATTTTAATTAAAATTGGCAAATAAATAAATTTATTAATAGAAATATTAATATAAATAATCATATTAATATTAATTTAATAAACAACTAATATTCTATTAAATTATTCACTTAATAATTTTTAAACTTTCAATAATATAAACATTATTATTAAAGGATTTTGAGTTAATAATTGAACTTGAAAGTCAAATGCAGACACCCGAACGAAACGCAGTCTGGAGACAGGCGCCTCAATCTCAGGAGACACCTGAGCACAAGTCGAATCTGATTGGTTAGTTCGATCACATGACTTCAAACTAGACGTCATGGAAAATCTTCTGTTGGCTACATATTCCTAAGTGTGTTCTCATTCCTATATTTGAAAAGAAAATATTATGAACTGTTATTATACAGGTTTATCAGGTTTATAAATGTTGTCTTTAAACAAAAATGAAATGCACAGATCTACAAAACTCTCACTGGATCCATTTTAACATATGTGTTCCGAACTTAAGGCAATAACTTCACAGGGAGAAGCTCTAATTTCTATATTTGAAAAGAAAATATTATGAATTGTTTTTTTATAAAATGCGTTTAAAATAAGTGCGTATTTTATAAATTTCAGCGTCGCATAACTCACATTTGAATTCTATGTTTATTCCTTATCCTTGAAATACGAAACAATGCTTACCACTTCGCAGATAAAAATTGGTTACTGTAAAATTGGCGGAAAACGAATTTGGCGGTTTTCAATTCACTGATCTGACAAACCAATCAGATTCGACTTGTGCTCGGTTCTCTCCTGAGATTGAGGCGCCTGTGTCTGGAGTAGTTACTGAATACGGAACCAAAATTTTGAAACCGAAAGTGAACGGTATCACCTCACCAAGAAACAGAATGGAAAATCCGTTAACAAGACTGTTATCCCCTGTATGCCTGAAAAGTGATTATAAAAGGAAGCTTGAAGGAAAGCTAACTGGCGATTTTGACTGACAAGAGTTTGTGATAAAGTAAATTAATGATGATTCATTGAGCAGTGTCGTAAAATTTGATTGAGAAATTTTTAATTTCTTTCGAAGGTTTCATTTTATGGACAAAATATTTTTACATTCCAACATGTGGGGGATGTCAATAACTTCGTTGCAACTATCGCATAATGGACTGAATTTATGCAGAAGTCATAGGGTAATGATCAATTTGCTTGCTAGTTTCGAGTACAGTATATGAAAGAAATAATATATGGAAATGTTTCCCTAAGAATTTAGGAATTCGCATCGGTGGCAGTTTTTAGTTGTAATTCGCAGGGAATACTCCTCACATTAGAGATAATATCTTCTGAAAAATATCCAGTCTAAAATGGACATAGATATGCAACCTTTTTTGCAAGAGAATCTGCTACGTCATTTCATTATATTTCTGAATAATCGGAATACAAAGAAGTTTTTTAGTGCAAGCTTTTTCGCTGTAAGAGCTTGATTTAAATCTGTGTAGACCTTTTAGTTTTAGTTAAATTAATCCTTTTTAGTTAGTTGCTAATTAGTAAAAATTTTTTTCGAAACTTTTTACAATGTTTTTAGTTTGATTTATTATATGAACAAAGAAATTTCAACAATAATAAAAAAAAAGTGAAGCTGTCAATTAGCCCAAATTATTGTACGGTATTCCCCTTTGTGTGTTTTTACGTTTTTAATACATTGCAATGCATGTCTAGACATTGCATTACTTTTTCAATACATGACTATTTATAATATTTTTAATGAGTTGAAAATCAAAAGCAGCTTTTAAAAATTATTTAAATAACATTAATGTTTTTAAATTTTTAAGAAAAAAGAAGGAACTTTTTAATCAAAACAAAAAGCTCTTTATTAAAGTAAATTTATTCATGCCGTCAACAGATGGCAGCATATCATTCTATACAATATAATAAAATCAATATCATAACTTCGAAATTTATCATCATGGATCGGTATGAACTGATACTGATGTGCGTCAATCAATATCGAATTTACAATATGTATTTTATTATATTGCACAATATGATATAATATTCAGTATCTTGACGAATAAATTTGCATGATATATTGAACTAAAAGTAAAATTTTTATGTTAGATCTTTTATAATATTTGCGAACTTTCGAACGTTTTGAATCTAGAAAGTATTATTACATATGTTACAATGTTTTTAACAGTATCCTGTATTCCTTGGCATTCAAAATATTATATAATATTACGCAATTATTAATTAAAATATTTATGGGCTATTAGGGGTGAAGTGACGTTAAGTGATTTCACACCATCAGTAGCTATGATGAAATTATTTGAATATGTAGTTCGGATTCAATCAGTGAAATTAGTTGTAATTATTGAAATTGGAATTTTTTACTTACTCTAAAAATTCTACTCTTTAGGAAATACTTCACAAATGTAAAATTGAATTGAAGGAAGCTCTTGCGTGTACTATGAGATATTCAAGAGAGTATCTGATATTTTAAAAAGTATTTCTGAGAATTTTTTTTGTCAATTGTAAATTTAAATTATCTTCATCTCTAACCATCGAAAAAGGAGTAATCTGCAAATTGTTCAACAAGAAATTAAAGTGTCAAAAGTTTAATTTTGTTAGAACGCATTTCTTGCTTTCATAACTTTTAAATCAGTTTTCTGAAAGTTATTCTAAGGTCCATTGTTTGTACAATGTTGTCAAAATTGTGATATAATATACAACTGTGGTGGTATGTAGATTATTATGATCTATGCAGGAAGCAACAGGACGAATGTTGTTGGAAACATTTCTTTAATAATCACATTCACACACTAAACAATTACAAACACAAAGACAAGACATTCACGCGCGCGCTTCACAGTTTAGCGTCACATCTCCTTCTAATTACAATCGCAATGCATTATGGGATGACATATGGGATGGCCTAATCAGGTATCGCCATCTAGTATCCAAAAGAGAAGATAAGTGCAATGCAACTGCTATACAACAAATTTATTAATGACCGATGAATTGTAATAAAAAAATGAGGATGTTGTTGTCTGTGATTGTATTTAAATATTTGTTCGTGGGCTATTTCTTTCGGAATCTAAATTTTTAGACCATTCATTTTCTTAAGGCCACTGAATTTGAGATTTTTCAAAAATTGTTATTAGTTTCTGATAAAGTGATCTAAGATATGTAACCGAATGACTCCTATAAAAGTGGAATTCCAGCATAAATTATATGAAGATTGATCCCTTTTTAATAAGTCAACTTTTATACTTCTTTCCGTAATTACAGGCAATTTTCAGCAAGAGTATCATTTTAAAATGTTCTTCATACTCTTCTGGAGTCATGTTTTGATGAAATTTAAAGATGCGAACAATAAATGGAAATGTTATTTGAAAATATACAGCAAATCAGCCAAAGTATAAAAAAAATCACCCATGAAAATGAAAAAAAAAAAAAAAAAGGATCAAAACAAGTACGCTACCATGGGGCAGATTTACATAAAGAAATTTTATTTTAGACATATAGTTTCGCTATCTAATCTGAAAAATTCTTCCCTGAAAAAAATTCCGCATCCATTTCGCAATATTACCGTTATACCAAATTGAAGGCACTTATATTTTAATTCATCAATATGAACAGTCATAAACACTTGTAATGTCCAGTCTGATACCAATAAAATACTTCTTTCCTATATGTTCCTCCAAATTTATTAGCGCAAGATATAGTACGATAGCACCACGATACTCTGAATGCTATCCAAAATTGTAACAATATTGTTGGGTATTTTGTATTAATTGGAATATCGCCATTTAAATCTTGTAGATCTTTACCTCTGAAAGCGAGAAAGCCATGTTCATTTGAGTGAAGCTTTTTATTAGAGGATAAATACTCATTTGTATAGCTAGGACACACACAAACAATTTATAGAAAACTGATGTAAGAACTATGGTCTTACATCATGATTTGATTACATCATATTAATTATATATATATTTTTTTCAATCTTTATTGAACTTTGAATTAGTATGGGAAAGGTATACTTTCAGTTTTTTGAACAACTAAAATTCAGTTATTGCCCAAAGATAAGAAGGATTTTTGAAGGAGCTCTAAGAACAAGTTTATTTTTTAACCATGTTGCTGGGATTTTGTCGGCATCTGAGGTGGAGTTTTTAGTTTTTCTCTTTGAGCTTCCAAAACGCTCTATTCTAAAATTCAAAAATTTATAATAATTACTGAAATAGAGTGGGATTAGTTCATATTGCATATTATGCATTGAAAAATATTTTGCAAATAAATTGCTTTGCGTTTTTTGAATTGCTGATGTATTTATTATTATCTAATGTATAAAAATCTCGTGTCACAGTGTATGTGTTAGTACTCCTCCGAAACGGCTCGACCGATTTTTATGAAATTTTTTATGTGTATTTGGTAGATATGAGAATAGGTCATAAAGTATATCTCATAACGCTAGGTAATTAAGGTGACCCTAATTAGGGTATCCCATTTGTAATCGTGTCGTTGATGGAAAATCACAAATGTCGACATAGATCCAATATATCGTAGAAAAAAGGCTGATAAGGATGGACAATCATTTAATCTAAATATCAACAACGCAGACATTGACATTGACAATCTTTGGGTGGTACAATATTCGCCTCTGTTGATCAAAACATTTAATGCTCATATTAATGTTGAATTCTGCAGTTCGGTGAAGAGCATAAAATACATTTGCAAGTATGCGAACAAAGGCAGCTATATGGCTGTGTTTCAAATTCAAAATACGGACATGAATACTCTTCGATTGAATGACAACGAAGAAATAATGTGCAATCAAATTGGCCGGTACATCAGCTCCAATGAAGCTGTCTGAGTATCTTTGGTTTCCGAATTCATGAAAAGTACCCAGCAGTTATACATTTAGATGTCCATCTTGAAAATGGTAAGCGCGTATTTTTCACCAACGAGACAGCAACTGAGCGTGCCATAAATCCACCAAAAACTACACTCACCGAATTTTTCGAATTGTGTAATCGTGCGGATACTTTCGGTGCATTTGCGCGAACACTACTCTATTCCGAAGTACCACGCTATTTCACACGGAATTAAACTAAAAGAAATGGATGCCCCACAAGCAAGGCACACCAATTGATTCGTGGCCCGGCCTATTCAAATCAAACACTTTGGGCCGAGTATATCAGTCAATTCAAGTTAGATTGAGTGCTTCTATCTGTGACTGTTGTTGGTTAAGGTCACCGGAACATTGTCATTCTAAGATATATGCAAAGTGAATGGACAAGAGTATCCAACATATAAAGATGCATGCCTTGCACTCGGCTTACTCGAAGACGGCAATCACAGGCACAATATGCTTGCTGAAGCAGCATTGGGCTGTACAGCAACACAAATTTGTTTACTATTCGCTATAGTGTTGACTACATATTTCCCGGGACGAGCAGACATGTTGTGGAATAAGCACAAAGATTCAATGACTGACGATATATTTCATGGAATTCGTACACGGTGCAACGATAACGATTACATTCAGCTACGCTATGTACAATGAAGCATTGATTGATATCGAGGATCTTTGCGTTGTCATTGTCAATTTACCACTCAGTCATTTCGGTATGAGTTCGCCAAATAGCCCAATGCAGTTTAATTGACACCGAAATGAATCGAGAACTGCAGTACGATACTGCAGAAATGGCAGAGATTGTTACTCGCAATGTCCCATTACTGACGCATGAACAGAAAATCATTTACGACCCCATTATGCTGTCAGTTTCGGCGGAACAAGGTGGATTCTTTTTTTGGGGGGGATGCACCAGGTGGAACTGGCAAAACATTTCTCATTTCGCTAATTCGCGCCGAAATACGATCTAACAATGGCCCCGCATTGACCGTTGCATCATCTGGCATTGCAGCAACTTTATTGGATGGAGGCAGAACAGCTCACTCAGCATTTAAGCTGCCACTGAATATTCAAAATAACGCATACGCAAGTGCAACATAAAAAAAACCAATCATCCATGGCCTCTGTACTGAAAAAAAGCAAAATTGTAATCTGGGATGAATTCACTATGGCACACAAACATTCTCTTGAAGCGTTGAATAGAACATTCAAAGATATAAAAAACAACAACAAACTATTCGGCGGCACTCTGTTACTCCTTTCAGGTGATTTCAGACAAATACTTACCGTCATTCCACGTTCAACGTACGCTGATGATATCAACGCTTGCTTGAAATCATCGCCACTGTGGCGTAATGTTGAAAAAGTCCAGCTAAAAATAAACATGCGCGTCCAAATGCTACAAGATCTATCTTCTGACATATTCTTGGTCCAATCGTTAGATATCGGCGATGGAAAAGTTGCTGTCTATGAAAATACTGGATGCATAAAATTGTCCACTAATTTCTGCACTATCGTTGATTCGCAAAATGCTCTCATTGACCGCATATTTTTTCCGGATGTACGCACACAATACATAAATCATGCGTGGCTGGCAGAAAGAGCCATTTTGGAAAAACAAAAAATGCGGACGTCGACGATTTAAACTTCAAGATACAACAGTCGTTGCCAGGCGACTTAGTATACAAATCGATCAATACAGTTTGCGATGCTAACGAAGCTGTACATTATCCAACAGAATGTTTGAAGTCATTGGATTTTCCAGGCATGTCACCACACCTACGACTGAAAGTTGGATCTCTGGTTATTTTATTTCGGAATTTGAACCCACCACGTCTGTGCAATGGCACGCGATTGGTCATTAAAAATTTATGAAGGACGTTATCGAAGCCATCATTTTGAATGGCAAATTCCGAGCCGAAAATGTTTTGCTACCACGAATTCCAATGATTCTCCAATTGAATGCCAATTGAATTCAAACGGGTTCAATTTCCTATTAGATTGGTATTCGCAATGACAATCAATAAGTAGCAAAGCCAAACGATATCTGTTTGCGGCTTAGATTTCGGCACACAATGTTTTTCACACGGACAATTATACGTAACATGTTCTCAAGTGGGCAAATCATCGAGCTTATTTGTGTATTGTGGCTAAAGACGGACTGGCAAAAAATATCGTACATTCAATTGCTCTTCGAAATAAATATTGATTTTTTTTATTTTAATTTTATATTTCAGGATAAAAAAATACATTACTTTTTTCACTTTACGTTTAACTTTTAAAAGATCAAACAATGTATATGTTCGTTACGTTAATGAAATACATTGTATTGAGAAAATGAATGTTTTTTTTTTTTTTTCTTTTATCGGCGATCATTGTCTACAGTGCTCCATTCCTCTTTCTGTCATAGATTCCATCCCCACACACTTGCAATAAATTCGTCATTTTTTAATTAACAACCAAAATATTCACTAGAAATAATTTATATGGCAGAACATCGTTTGCCGGGTCAGCTAGTGATAAATAATTTTGTCATTTTTAAGAATGCGATTATTATCATTAGTTGTCTTATTTTGTATTTTAAAGAAAGAAACATTACATATGTTCTACCAGTAATTATTTCTAGCTCTTTTAATACAGTATTTTAATTTTCGTCTATGTCGTTTATATGTGCCTTTTCAGTCGATTAAAATTATACCATGCAGATTTCTCTAAGATGGATAATCTTTTTTTGGGTAATATTTTATTCGTCGTATGATTTTGAATTATCCTTGAATAATTTTAACAGTTCTTTCATTAGTAAGGTTGAGGATATTGGAACCTTTTTTTTTAATAAATGGATACCGATTAAGTATTTTGTAATGGCCGTGAGTTTTCACCAAGTAACAACAATTATCAAATAATCGCTTTTGTAAGAATATATAGAGAGGCTTATATAACAAATTTCTTACTTCAAGTAGAAACTTAGAACTAAAATTTAGGTCTAGAATAAAGGTCGTAGTAGTGTTTATAATATGAGTGGGATTAGTATTGAGTAATTATGAAATTAGAAGCATTCAGAAATCCACCAATTCTTCTTTGTGAACTGAGTAGTGTTTTCCGAGTGATGAAGTTTGAAATCTCCAAGAATGAAAATTGAAAAATATAAATTAAGAACATTTTGACTTGATTGATGTTGAAACCAAAAGAAACATAAATATTCAAAAATGTAAAATTTTGATTTTGTGTTTGATTATATTTTGCAAGGATTTCTACATCAGGATATTTTTACACAATACACAGTCTTGCCTAACATATTTTTAGGAATGCCAAAAAGTAATCTGATGTGTTCTGTTTACTCATCTTATTTAGTCTATTTTTGTAGTGGGTTCTAAAAATTCTTTTACGTACATTCGAGAAGTGGTTTCTTTCTTTAAATGCATTTCACGAAAAATTCAAAAACTTGATATTGGAAAGGGGGATTGCGAAAGCCATTTGCTTATTTTTTTAAAAACTTCATTAAAAGAAGGATATTTTATAGATTTTTTATTGTTGTAAAGGATAGAAAATGTTCCCATCTGGAAAACATTTCAGTGAATAAATTGATAAAAAAATTAAAGTGAAAACAAAACAGAAAAGTTTTTCCTATTGCTTTCAATTTTAAAAGACAGAGAAACAAACAAACTGCAGCTAACAAAATGGGAGCGGAAAAGGTGAAACATTAGCCAAAAGCATCTTGCAATTCAAAACGACTGTTATTCCCATCTGTATCGCATTGCACTAGAGTACCCCAGAAAAGGTTTAGAAGTTTTAGAACTATCATTTTCCGAGCAAGAGATGTGTAAGTATCTAAGCTTATGCAATAGTTTTGCAAACATTCTGCAAGACAGTTTTTATGGATTTTTTTGTAGCCTATCCACAAAATCTTGGTTGTTATTCTAAATTTGATAGTAACGGTGTGCAAAAAAGGATTTTAATACAGTACTGATGACGTCTTGTAAATCTGTTGCAGTGGGCACAGTTTAATTGTTTTAAATATTTGATTAGAATTTGATACATTTTTTTAGTCTACCAGGCTCCCGTGAACGTTTTTACTTCTGCATGTAATTCAACGCTTCGTTAAACTAATTAATGTAGATGCAAAATATTATTACAAATGCTTGGAAGAGGACTTTCCATATCACCGAAACGTTCATTCAGTCAGAGGAAAGAAGATTTAAAAGAGGTCAAGAAGATAGAAATAAAATTATTCGTCACTAAATAATCGTTACGATTTTGTAAAAAATCGCTATAATTTTCATATGGAAATTGATGTCCATATCTTCCTAAATTATTATCCCGCAAAATGATTTTTTTTGCATGGTCTAACTAAAAAATTACGTTTTTAATGATATCGATTTCATTTCCGTACAATATTTTTATTTTTAATATTTTTAAAATTTCATTTTATACACAAGCTGACACAATGTTTTTAATGTTATGATGAAATTTAAACTCATCAGTTAAAGCATTCAATCACGTGTTCTTGCTAATGTTAAAAAAATAATAATGATTGCTTTGTTTGAATGTTAGCTTCGAAATGGGAATTTCCCTTCAATTTTTATTTCATAATTCACATAATTTGTAGTTTACATGCTCACAAATTTGCACTAAATTCTTTTAATTAAACTCATGTTTTTCAATCTCATCCAATAACGAGGTGAAATTTTTTTAAAGTACATTCGGTATTAATAATTTAACAAAATAAAAATTTATAATCAGGCCGAATAAGCTGATGGCCACACTCAGCTAAACCACAATATTGTTTAATATTTCTCAAAAGTATTTTATAACAGTATATACCTTGAACAGTAAAAACAACGGACGATATCACGTAAATCCATAAGTTTGAAAATTAAATTAATGTGGGATATTGTAGGTGCATTATATGAACTTAGATTGACTCCATTTAATTAAAATATCTTGTTATCTTCTGTGTCTCATTATCAGAAAATTATCTTCTAAATAGTGTTTACAAACATGCTTACATTTCTATTAGCACAAGATACTACATATTCGATATTCTGAATGCCAGACACTACCGTGAAAATATTGCAACAACGTTGTTGAGCATTTTGTGCTAATAAGGAATGTTTGACAGTTCTAATTAATGATAAATCCGGAAAGCAAGCATAAAAATGCAAAAGAATATTCATTAATTTCCCGTACTGAATTAAATAATCTCTTAATAATGAAAACTATAATGATTAAAGATTAAAACAAACAAATAATATTAAATGATTCTTATGCAAGTGTGTGAAGCTGAAATGTTAAAAAGCAATCTTAATAAAAATGATTTAGAAGAGGGGCTTCTAAATGTAAGAACTTTTCTGGTTGACCATCGAATTGATCCTTAAACTGAAGCACAAATATAAATTTCATATGATATATACATATATATAAGATACAACGCATGTTAATTGATATATCTTGTTTATAAATTTCAGATAAAGCATTTATATTGTATATACCACTTCATTTTATTTCCAATTCTGTTGTATCAATGTTTAACTAAATGACTTTAACATCCATTCTAGTCCATCAGCTATTTGGATTTTTAGAATACGAAAACAGGCAAATCTTATAAACAAGAAGAGATAAAATTTTAAAATAATTGAAGTGACTGCAGAAGAACAGATAGTGTATTAATATAGATCTATAACTGATAAGAACGGGCCTTCAGATTATTTTTATAATCTCATGTTTCTTTGCCAATTTATGGAATTACAAAATTTTTGCAAATGAGTCTGGTTAGCTGATAAATTTGCTATTCATCTGCAAATAATAATAATAACAATTTAATTATGAAAGGTCTGAGAATGTGAGAAACATATAATACAAGAGGAATAGAAAAATAATTTTTAATTCATTTTAATTTCTTTTCTATTCTTAAACATTTTACTAAAAAGGTCAAATTTGCAAATGATGATATTTTTGAAGAAGCATTCAGTTACACACTGCAGATGCGTTTGTCAAAATATTGAAATAGAAGTAAATTTTTTCATTTTGGATAAATATTTTTTATTGAAAAACTTCAAAAACATTTAGTTGATAACGATGAAAATAAATTCTAAGAAGAATTTGTTTTTTATTACAGAAAATAACTCCCTTCAATCATAGAATTTAACATTTCACAAAATAAAAAAAATAAAAAAAATAGATATCAACATCTATTTTTCATTTTTTTCTTTCTTTCTTCAATGACAAAAGAAAATTTCATTACACTAATACAAATTGAAAGAGTATTTTAAAATATCGTTTGTTAAAGACAGTTTGAATTATACAAACGCACGCTTCAACAGAATGAAATGACAGGCTTTTCACAAAATGTTAGCGAATCGGGTAAGTATGTCAAAGTATCAAAACTTATCCAGGACAAGATCAATTTGCCTATTTTTAGTTCAATTTGAATAGGTTTTTTTAATATTTTGCACAAATCAAATATAAAACGCGAAAATAAATAAGAGTTATATTTCCAAAAATTTAAATATTTCATTTTTTTTTTTACATTTGATTATTCTAAGACTCGGTGTATTTTTCGACTTGACTGCTGAGAACCACCGCTTGCTTTTACAGTTCCGGAATAAGTAGTCATAATCTTGCCATATCAATTCATGGCAGTAATAAAGCAAAATTTTGCAATGCATTCTTATCCTATTGACTATTGTGGGTTCTAATGACGTTGGGTTATTATTTGTAATCATTCTGAAATAAATCGAATGTTGTACAGTAAAAGCAGTAAAATTTGGGATGCTCAATCTAGTTTCCCTGTATTCTAGAACTTTACTTATTTTTGATCACTTTAATGCTGTTTTGTTTTTAAAAAAATCTTTTACTAATGCCTTTGGAGCCCTATATACGAAGTCAGTATAATTTAATTACATTTTAACACGTTTTTATTAAGTCGCCTTTTGCTTTGTCTGTCTATTCGGGGAACATTTTGCAACAGATTTTAAACTTAATTCCCGATGAGCAATAAAACTTTAAACATAGACCTGACAATGCAAAATTAACTCGCTTATTTTGTCTTTCTTTCTTTCTACTCATTGCTCATTGCCGACAGACAGTACCATGCCACCTTATTTGCTCATCAGAAAGGGAGCTAAAAATCGATTGCAAAATTTCACACATATAAGGTTAAAAAAACAGAACAAGACTATTTAAAGAAAAAAATAGTAATATATCGCGATTTTAAAACGGACTAAAAAGTATAAAATAATTTTTCCTTGTTTCATACATATTTATAACATATATTTAATTTCAGATTGTCCTGAAAATTTGTGGTTGTGAATTTTTAAAATTCATACTATATAATTATGACCCTTTAAGAGAAAATAAAGCATTAGTTTAAATTTCGCGTGGTGCACATAGCGCATTATAATATTCAAAGCTTAAAAAGGTGCTTAATTTCTTTTATGTTTTACTCTAATATTATAACAATAATTATTTAATTAATTTATTTATTTTCTGAAAAAATTTAAATTAAAAAAAAAATTTAATATTTTTTTATTTAATAAAATATGTGCAATTAGTCCGTACGCTAATAGAAATCAAAATCAC
>JAPMOR010011974.1:67089-108692 GCA_026543865.1 Argiope aurantia | reverse complement strand
ATATATATATTGTTACGGATTCTCCTCACCCGGTGCTTTTTGATAGTGGCTGTGATATGGTGCGAGAACAGAATCAGCAGGCCTCAATAGAAATCAACGACGTTTATTTACACGAAGACACTAGTACACAAAGACGACGAGTACACGAACGAGGACCGCAGAGAAGAGCACAGGACAGCGCACAGTAGCACACTATAGTAAACAGTAGCCCACAAGTAGTAATCGACCACAGGACACGAAGGGGCTAGACAGAATCCAGCAGGAGAGGGGATCTTCGGAGTTTCGCTCTACGGTCTCTACAACGGCTGAACTTATCACTGTCTCTTCTGCCGATTCACTATTTCTCACAACTGATTACTACACAAAAGATACGACGCTGCTTCCACAGTAGACAACGGAATTCGGCACACAGCAGTTCAGCATTCGCTCCACGCAGCGTTCGTACTCTGCTGTTTCTTCGCTATCCTCCCGAAAACTCGTTACTTATCGTTGAGTCCGACTACAATTTACGACGACAACTGTCGACGTCACACCACAGCTTGAGAATGCCGGCCATTTAGAGTTCCCGGGAGGCGGAACTAGAATCTTCTATACCAATCAGGCGTATCTCGGTTCCTAATGGACGGATCGTCAAAATTCTCGAAGTTTCGAGCATTATACACTTTGTAGCCAAAGTCGCCAAATTCGTCACCAAGCTCTAGGATCACTACCTCGGCATCCGACAGCATCCAATGCAGATGACTGTAAAACAGTCTTTCTTATGATAGCACTATTCGTGATAGGAAGCAAAATTACATGTTTGTAACAATACATATTGGGTGTTGTCGAATTCGACCGACAAATTAAGAGAGCTGATAGTAGGCATCAAGAGGATAAAAAATCACCATACAACATGGGGTCCCAAACAACGTTTAATTGGTGAAAATTGCAAAAATATAGAGAATCGGTAAACTGTTGGAAACTGTAGAAAATAAAAAAAAAATAAAAAAAGGTGTTTCAATACTATTTTTTTTAAGTGAAAGCACATTCTTAAAAGCTTTTTTTTTATGCTGGTAACATGTGGATTTGATGATCTGGGGGGCGTAAATTACTGAAAGCGAAAAAGTAGTTTAGAACCCATATTCGCAAATGTATTAAAACTTGAAGGAAAAGCTTTAGAATGTATGGAATTTTATAGTCTATAATTTGATATAAGCGTGTAGTGTGAGAACTGGAGAGTTTAAAAGATATTCAAGAAAAACTTAAATGGGAACTAGAAAACATAGCTACAACATCAGTAACGATGTTCTCAGAGAGCGTTGTCAAATTCGAAAGACAAATTCAGAGCAAGGATAATAGGCATTAAGTAGATGAAAAATTATCAGGAAACATAGGCTCACAGGTAACGTTTTTAAAATGAAAATCACAAATACGGTGGAGTTCGCATGGTGGATTGTAAAAAAATAAAGTAAACAAACAAACAAAAAATCAGGCAAACAATTAAATCAGGTAAAAAAATAAATCAAGTAAACAAATAAATCGGGTAAACAATTAAATCAGGTAAACAAATAAATCAGGTAAATCAAGTAAATAAATAAGGTAAAACAAATTTTTTAACAATGAAATCAGTTGCTACAGATTTTAAAACTCTTTTTTTAAATGCATTTAGCTGCTAGAGAAAAATAGAATTTTATTTTGTTTAGTGGAATTCCAAGAAAACTGAAAAAGGAAACTTCTATTCAGAAACAGAAATCACTTTATTTTCTAGTTCACTGCTATTATGTATTTTAAGCATATAAATTGGTAAAAAAATCTGTTTTTCCTACTGATTATACATGTGATTTTTCCGCGTAACAAGAAATTCGCAGAATAACAGAACTTTTTTGAAATGTTATGATTTTCCAAAAATATTTTCATATACAAATATCTGCTTTTCTGTATTTCTTTGAATTCTATTTCTGTGCAAGAAAATTGAAATGTAATACTGAAAGAATAGATTTTTTTTAATACGATTATGGAATTACAAATTTAAGAAAATGTTTACTAAATTTACACAATAAAAAAGGTATAGAGTGAAGACACGAAATGAAATTTGATATTTTGTGTAAAAATTAGATAAACCAAAACGCGCAAAAGAAGTTGAAAGTTAACTGCTTGTTCTGTTTATCTATTAAAACAAATCACCATCTTCTTATTAAGTCTTCCGGAAATTTTCCACATAACTTTTTTGTTGCATAACATTTTAGTGAAGAAATTTCCATGAAAATACCATCAAAAATACCATCAACAGCATAATAGAAGTAGATTACTTTGATAGATGGTAGTCTATTGTTACAAAATATTTTAAATTTATATAGACTCGATTCTTACGGTCGTGTAAAATGTGCACGTACGAAGATGTCCAATCTATACTTACTTATAATAAAGCTCAATGTGTGTGTGTTGGCGCTCTACAGGCCAGACCGTTTGACCTACAGCTACCAAATTTGGTACATGTATACCTTGGAAGTCGGAAATGTGCATGTGGTATCCTTTTTTTTAAATTTTTAATTAGAATTTTAATTATTAATTATAAACTAACTTTCCAGTCAAATAATCTTTTCGTTTTCCCCATCGCCAAATGAGTAGGGATTTATTTTCCCCCACGCTAATGAGGCTAGGCTTAACATTTTTCGGCTGATTATTTCAAACGATTCTGTCTATTTTCTTAATGTTTGATGCATTTAAATTTAAACATCGTTAATTAACGATCTTTCAGATTCATTCTGAAGTACTTTTGAATTAAAATAAAACATAATAAATGAAATTAAAAATTTCCAATCTGCATAGCGTTACCCCAACTGGCGTAGAAAAATTCCCGCATTTGCGTTACCATTACTGGAATAACTACCATAGAAAATTCACGCATGCGCAAAGTGTTCTGATTGTTGACAACTATTATCAACGGATGCGGACTTGATTTAAATTATTTTTAGGTTAGTTGTAAGCTTTTGTAATGAAATTGTATTTATGTTAGTTATATATTTTTTGTATATGCTTATAGTTTTAATTACATCATTTTTAAGTAGTTTTTTTTTAACCTGTTTTCGACCGATTATTTTAAACGATTCTGTTCATTTTCTTAGTGTTTGATGCATTTAAAATTAAACATTGTTTATTAATCGATCTGCTCATGATGTATCTGAGGAAATTTTGTTGACAAATTCTTGAGATATTACATAAATTAAGAAATATATTCTTTAGTGCCCATAAAGTTTAAACGCTCAGTGACTCTGTTTTCAGTAAAAAATTTTATGGTATGAATTACAGATTAATCCTTTCCACTTTCATTTAAAGCATAAATTCTACTGGAGAACAGAACATTAGAGAGATACATATTACGTTAGGCCTTTATAATATTATGAATGAATTATATGACTATCAAAATTTGAAAATATTTTGATGAAGAAGCTATTAAAGTAGAAATTGCATAAAATATTGAATTATTAACATTTTAACGAACATTAAGATTGGTGAACCGGCTGGTCGCCAAAGGCGACTAGTATAGAATAAAAGAAGGCATGAAGGCACGTCAACAAAACACAGGCTCGGTACAGCAAGTTTGCATTCTATTTTCGTCAAAATTCGGTACTTTCTTAAAAGATAATGCAGCGAATCAAAATACTAAAATTATGTAAATAAGTGGCATGATAACCTATAAGTTTTTTCTGTTTTTGCTTTTGCGCTTTATTATAATACGTATTCGTAACTTAACATAATACGTATACGTAATTTTCCTGGCGTATAAATGTTATGGAAAGAAAGAAAGTGAGATTTACAGATATTCTTAATGAATGAAAGTCGACTGTGGCAACTTTAATGGAAAAAAGAACAGAAGTTTTGAAGATTGCAAGTATTATGGCCTTATTACTATTAGGAACTGAGATCCGGATATTCTTCAGGAGAATTTCAAATGAAATTATGCGTTAAAGGAAAATTATGAATATTCGAGAAGATGAACAAAATAAAGTTTCTCTAGAGTTCATTTGCAAAGCGATTTGGAAGTTGTTAAAGTTCTTATTATTACATAATCAGTCATCTGATGCATTATTTGCTATTAATTTCTACAAGAAATATTTCTTGCGTATATCTTAGTTCTGATTTTATTTTTATTACCTATGCTTCGTGTTTTCTAAAATATTCGGCGAATAGAGCAATATATTATTCAACTTTGAATACATTTAGTGCCTGGGCGATTCTTGTCGCAATTTTATAATTAACTATAATTATTAGAATTCAATATATTGAATACCATTCTCCCATACCATTTGCAACTGCGCTTTTATTTATTTTCTTCAAGAAAATTAAGTTAATTAGGCGAAGCACTTTGTCGCATTATCCGGAGATTGCTGGAAAAGCATTTATTAATTTGTTGCATTTTATTTTGCAAAAATCTTTACTTGTATAAAGTTTCCTTTGCATTCAAAAATATAGTGGCGGAGAAAATTGGTCTGGTGTGCAGAAAAAAGTGTTTCTTCAAAATGCCGAATAAATAATTTGTAATAAAACAGTAATTGCGTTCACTGTAAAAAAAAAAGAAATAACGTAGGATTTTTTATAGTAACAAAAGAAATCCGTAAAATCAAATCATCTTCATAAATAAGTATTCATTTGAAGAATGATGAAATCCACATTCATTTTGTGATTTAAAATCAGGAACTTTATTTGGTACACTAAGTCTTGTTAACAAATATTTTTTAAAAACCCGATCGAATTTCGAATAAAGCAGTTCATTATATAGGAAATTCTTTTGTGTCATTTACAATCGCTGATGAGCAAATATAAGGATAAATAGTAACGAAGAAGATTGTTAATACACAAGACCGGGCTTGAGGGTATAGATGCCTGAGGCACCAAATCCATGGGAATAAAACCTTGGTACATTTGATCCATTATTTAAAATGAAACCTCTTGAGAAGGAGTAAAAATAAGTGCTCAGAGAATAATATACATTTGATAAATCAGTAATCCAAATTAGAACGATTTTTTTATTTAGTCGCAGGTACCATATTTTCCCAACACCATTGAAAGTACATAGATTTAACAAATATATAGGAATTACAAACAAAAAGAAAATGTACAGTAATTGTATGCGAAACCTCTATTAGGATACACTAGAAGTGAAATCGGCTTAAAACTTGGAAGAAATTAAAGCGTGGACATTCGGCAAGATTGTAAATTCCATGAGTATTCATACTTTCATTTTCACAGTTCCACACTTGAGAGTTGTATGCTTTATTGTGTTAAAAAAACCGATAGTAGAAGTATTTTAATATCATTGGTGGTCATTAGCTTAATTATATTAACGTCTCGTTTTAAAGCAACACTAAGGCTATTTTGGGACAGACCTTGTAATTTTGAACCGAGGTTAGATAATGAGGACGACACCTGAACTTGCACCTCCCTGCTCAGCACTGCACTACACCAGTGGGGGGGGGGCGTTTGGCCCGGACGCATTTGACGTGCATCAGGGTCGATCACACTACGGTTCTTCGGTGGAATCGGGTCACGAACGTGAGACCCTCTGGTTATGAAACCGAGACTTTACCACCAGGTCACCGCGACCCCTAATATTATTGATAGTCATTAATTTCGAAATATCGATCTTTGTCATGAATGCAGCGTTTTAATCGAATCTAGGATGCAATCTTTGGTAATTAATCGCTGCTATGTGGTTAATATACATATTACAGAAAAGCAAATATGTATTTTAGACATTTTTTTCCAATCGACTGAAACCAAATTTTGACATAGAATTATAATTGTAGCTACATCACTTACCAAATTTCATTTGCGTTTACATGCATGCGAACGTATGGATTGACAAGAGGGTCGACACTTTTTCGAATTTAATTCAAAATTTGATGCCGATTTACATTTTAGATGCTAAATCGGTGTGCCAAATTTTATCTATACAGATCTTTACTTCGAGTAGTTTTCCTTGTATTTGCACAGCCGGACATTTTCAGAATGGATTTTGTTTAAAATTCAATAAAAATCAAAAAATTTGATTTAAAGACTATATACCAAATTTCATAGACCTAATTGAAGCCGTTTATGAGTTTTTGTGTCTACAGAAAGGCAAAATTCTTGGACAATTTAACAATATTTTATCCAAAAATATTTTATAATATTATTTAACTTTGACAATATTTTATCTTTGAATATTTCGTATAGGAGAAAATAAAAAAATAAAAATATCAATGTATTAAAATGGAAAATAATTTTTTTTCTTAACAAAATCTAACTGTAATCCAAATAAATCGTAAAAGTGTAAGACGCAGATCGAAAAGTAGAGAGGAAATATAGTCAAGTTTAGAATACATTTTACTTTTCATACGATATATGCTTATTTATTTATTTATTTTTGTTTCTTATGACATTCACTGTGGTCTTAAAATTCTATTGCTTTCTGCTCCTCCCCTTTTCGCAGTTGTCATTTTAACTACCAGAGTTTTGATAATTTTTTTTTCTTTTTAAAGTTCTGATAAAAACGTTTTAACGTTTCTTATATTTATTATTTTCTAATTTGTACATTTTATTTCTTATGATATTTATTGTCGCGCAAAAACAGTGATAAATTATCTGATAACCAAAAATCAGTCACACTGAACGTTGGAACTCTGTACGCAGACCGCTATGCCAAGAAACCGGCTTCCTTAAACTTTATATTCATAATCCCACAAGTCATATAAAAGTTCATATGGAAAGCTATTAGTATTCTTGATTTAAAAAATAATATTCTATTTCGTATTTAATCTATATATTTAATAAACTACTAGAATTTTAAATATTCTAGTTAAAATTAAAATATTTGATAGAATAAAATCTTCTTATTCTAAGAATAATATTATCATGTGAGAATATGATATTTTTTTTGGTTAGGAAGTTTTGGAGCTCACGTACTCAACGAATAATTGAAGCTTGAAATTGAGTAGGCAATGAATAAAACATACATGGCAATTTTCATCTTCATCTGCTTCACCTGCTTTTACCAGTATTTCATTATTATTATGTATGCTTCTTTGAAAGCAGATGCGTTTTTAAAAGGTTGACCTGATGTTAGAGACATGGGGTTTTGCCATAGTAATCCTACGGAGTTTTAGAATATCCCCCCATGGAGTCATCTACTACGCACGCGCAGATGATTTTCGTTATATCTCATAAACTATATATATTAGAGACAATGGGTTTTCACCAAAGTAATCCTACTAGGTTTTAGAAGATCCCCATGGAGTCATATACTGCGCATGCACAGATGAGTGCATGGTCGAATGGTCATAGCACTGACCTCATAGTCAAGAGATTGTGAGATCTAATCTCGGTAGAGACAATGCCATTCATATTCTATGTAAATATTTCATTCCTTGATTTTATGTTTTCTTTTATTTCATGTTCCAGAAGATTCTGGACATTTCTTTAATTTACCAGACAAGTGTTCTGGACTTTTCTTATTGTTTCCAGATAAGTATTCTGGAACTTTCCCTGCTAGTATAAAAGCAGAAGATTTGTCAGTCACTGTGTTCTCAGTTCAGAGTTGAGTTAATAAATTGGTTTAGCTCTACCTCTTGGGTGTGTCTTTAAGTTCTATACTAAAGTATCTACGTGACATCTCGGCTTCTATGCAGCGTAGAGACGAGTGCGACCTTCTAAACCCTCGTCTCGATGAATAGAGTCGAATGACATTTTTACCGAGTTTCGATACCTCTCTCCGAGTTCGATATCGGGTTTCGAAATTTACAAATTCGAGTTTCATTACATTTGATAATATCGTTGGATAGAACTCGCCGAAATGCACGAGACGATTCGAGTTTGAAGTTGCTACTCCTAGTGATTCGCGAGATACGAGCTCTCAAAGTTGTAAAAATTTGAATTCTCGAGCAAAGTTTTCGACTTCATTTTTACAAAAACTCTCTTTATGACTGGCTTCGATACACTCTACTCGATGTCCTCTATCGAACGATACCACATTACGCTTATTTATTAGAAGCCGGAAAACGGAAACGAGAACGGATAGAAAATATGATGTTTTGGTTAGGGGGGGTTGAAGCTCAAAATAGCGTAGGCAATGAGTAAATCATAAATGGGGTATCCTAGGCTTTCTCCCGATGAAGCCTTGCAAAGAAAAAAAAAAGGAAAGGGAACAAAAGCGCAAACAGAGGCCGGAGCAAAACCTTCAAAGACAAAACCTTCAATCAACAAAAACGAATGATAAAAATTTAAAATTAGAAGCTGATCGAATTAAACAGGAACGTAAAATAGCTGTTACAACGGGAACAACGAAAGCGTAAACGTATGCAGTGTGTTTTAGATTCTCAATCGCAACACTAAACTTCAAACACAGAACGTGTTCATTTGGATTCTGAATCACAATCGTCAACGTTCAACGCAAAACGTCTCCCTTTCGATTCTCAGTTTCAAATTTCGTTTTTTAGTTCTAAGCATGTTAACTTGTTCTCACATGATAACTTCAAATTTGAGATAACAAATTTCAATTTTTTTTATTTATTTTATTTTATTTTCTAATAATATTCTTAATTTCTTTTTAATCATTTTTTAAATCAAAAATATCGATGCGAAGACAAGATGGTAAAATCCTCGTAGTAATTATTTTGAATGAACTAGAAATTTAAGAGCATTTATAATATATTTTAGCTTTAATGAATCTCAAAAATTTCTTTTTCTTTTTTTCTTTGTGGCTTTAATTCTTTATATTATTTCCAAATTTCGACAATTTTTTTTCTACTTTTAGTTTTTAATATATATATATATATATCATAATTCATGTTTATGAATATCATGGAATCTAGAAGTTTAATATTTCTCAAACTGAAAAACAGACTTCTGTGAAATCAAATCTTATATTATTAATTAATAATTAAGAGCTCGAAAATTAATAAATGTTCTATTTCCATCGAGAATGTATAACTATAATATTTCGGAATTCTAGTATACGAGAAACTAAATAAAAAAAATTGATTAAAAAACCCATCCTTGCGAAAATAAAACATACGAAATTAAGTTAAATAAAAAAAATAGCATTGTCGCTTTGAAAGGAAAGCTGCCAGCTGCTAGAAAATCAGAGTTCTTTTCAATGCCCAACTGACACTGGGGCTTACCATTTACTCTGAATAACGGATGGGTATTTTCTTACAAAATTAAAAAAACAACCTGTTAATCAATAATGAAAATAAAATAAAACTGATTTTTTTTTCGAAAAATTTCGCAGGAGATCACATCAAGCTGTCAATAAACATATGTCTAAAGAAATAAGTAACAAAATTATTTTATATAAGAATGAGAATGCATCTTGAGAGTTGAAAAATTTGACATTTAATATTAAATCCATTGATTAAACTAAAATATTATCTAGGATCTAGATACAACCATAAATCTCACTTTCTGTCTACTGTTGTCTTATTGTTTTATCTACTGTAGTTTTGTGTTTTTGATTGTAATTGTTTCAAATGAAGATTCATTAAAATTTTTCACAATTCTGTTTTACTTGACATAATTCATTCATGGAAAAAAAAAGGTATTTGCAATCGATTTAATAAAGTCTGCATCTACGGGTTGTATCATGCAGAGGGAGAATAGGCTTCCTACGTCCCGTGGTCAATTACATGCTGTTATGATGCAACAGTACATGAGGAACAAAAGCCTCAATGCCACTCCTCCATCCCCGATTTTGGCAGACGAGGACACAATACGGCACATCTGATGATAACAAAAAATCGAATAGGCGTTTTGGGTGCCTTTTTTTCGGACAAATTGGATTAAAATTTGATTCAACTTTATACTTTTGTCCTGAAGACTACTGATCAAATTTTATTTAGCTAAGTGGTTGTGTTTTTGAACTATCACTTTTGAATCATCATGCGAAAAGACTGTAAAAGATAATTCAGTTAAACAGTTATTGCTTATACACGAGATACTCACATAACACTTTGTAACAACTCAACTCTCTATGTATAGATGGAACAACTCAACTCTCTGTGTATAGCTGGAACAACTCAACTCTTGATTTTTAAGTTAGGAACTGTTGTTGTTGCGATTTTAAGTTTCAGTAAAAAAAGAATTCGAATTGCATTTGCGTTTGCGTTTAGAAGTCATTTATTACAAGACAGACTGACAGACCCTCAACACGGTGTTAGATTTAGTCCAAAGACAATAAAAAGTCGCATGTTAAATAGTAATGAATAAACTATGTACCAAATTTTATTCTTTTAGATCTTAGACTTATTTACCCATCTATATCTTTTATTTATCACATGCATATAGTTTAGTATTCACTTGCACATCGAATGATGTTCAGACTTTCCGCACACAGAATTCATCAAAAATTCTATAGAGATTTATGAAAAGTGCATAGACTAAATTTCGTCCCTTTAGTTCATTATGTTATGAAATTATCGCGTTTACAGACAGATGGACCTAATTCCAAAAATGTATTTTTCGAATTCATGGAAGTTTAAAACTGAGAGATATATTTTTACAAGAGAAATTTTCTAATATCTATCGAAACATCGATTAAACGTTTTGATATACTGCAATACGTTCTCTTTTCACACTTCGTAAACGGAAAAGTAAAGTGTGTGTGTGCGGGGGGGGGGGGGGGGCAAACCATTTATATGTTTTGTAAATGGGGGTAGAGAATGTTTTTCCTTTGCATACTTCCTAAATGGGAAAGCAAAAATCATTAAGTCGCGCACAAACATCAAAATGGCGTAACCGAAATAAATGTTTAGCGTGTTGAAAATCAATTTTCTCTTCAATATTTTCACGCGAGATACTTCAACTTTCTTTTATCTTTTTTTTTATTGATATGCTTCATTTATGCCAGTGACGGCTTCGATTTCAAACTAAGAAGTTCAAACATCAGGACAAGGAAGTTACTGGCATGGGAATTATCCTTGCGATCGATCGGTTTTTGCTCCTCGTAGATACAGACGATAGCCTTGACCTTGAATTCGCAGAAGGTGATTTTAGTTTTCGGATAAATGAGCGCAGATATTTCTTTTTGCTTTACGTGTTTCGTTCATTTTCTTCTCTTTTTTTTTTTTTTCTTTTTGAGAGCTTAGAATTTGCGAGATTAGACCGAATCTTGTTGTAAGCAAATAATTCCGTTTTATACGTTTTTTTTTTGTTTTTTTTCTTCTATCTGCTATATATTCTTTTCCTTGTATAATAAAACTTCTTTCTTTAAAAAATAAATGTCTTTCTGAGTTTAATTATTTGATTTGACAATATTACCTTTGACATTATTTTGTAATTTTTTTTTCTTTCTGTTAATAATCTCTCAATTTGCTACTGAGGACAGAAAAATAATCCAACAACTTATTTCTTCGTCAAAAAAAAAATGTTACAAAGTTTTAGATATTAGCTACTATTTCTTCATAGTTAAAGAATCGATATAACTTGACCTTTCATGTGAAATCCATAAAGTATACTTCAGTTTTGTTGTTATCTCTCTTTTATATCTTCCAAGAAACTACAAATTTAATTAAATAGCACAATTCTTGATAACTACAATAAAAATTTCAATAATCTTACCAATTTTAACTTGGAAGGAGGGGGGGGGGGTATATCTTCGCTTACCAGTATGCTGATGAGAGGATTTTTTTTTTTTTTTTTTTACTTTTTAGTCAGTTTATTGAGGGCCTACAGAGAACAGTAATAAATATCATCAAATAATAATTATGCGGTAATAAGCAATGAAATAGCAATAATCACTGCACAACGAAAGAGGATGAGCATTCAAATTTATAGGAGCTTAATATTGCTTATATGACTACAGTATCATATGACTCGACTATGTTTAAAGGCTTAGACATATAAAAGTAAATGATCAGATTTTTTTATATTATTATTATTTGTCTATAGTATGGTAATCATATTGTTAGAAGAGATAGAAAAATGTGAGTGTGGAAGTGGAATAAGAGGTAAGAGAAAAAGTTTATGTATAACAAAGGTTGAATAACCTGAAACTGCTACAACGATCAGATAGAAGGCACACGGAAAAATCTGAATGACCACACCGCCGCAACAGGAACACTGGCGGAAACTGCGGTTGAGTCCCAAAGGCCATCACCAGCCACGGTACAACCCTTCCCTAAGGAAGTACATCCCGTCATCAATGGGAGAAGCAAGGCCCCTAACTTTTCATGTACCCACAAGGGTGGCGAGAACCAATGGAGAAGCTTTTCATCATCAATTACAAGGGATCCCCCCCCCCTCGTGGGCCACACACAGAAATTTTCAGATGCTAACTTTTTATTAAAAAATCATTTTTATTTTACTTGAATTGTTCTATTTATGTAAAGACTAAGTTTTGCAATCAATTTTTATTTACTTAACCGAGTTAGTTATTTAGCTTTGTAAATATGTTAACAGCAATATACAAAGTGTCTGAAATGTATCTTAATACTTCGGAAAAATAATTTAAAAAAAAAGCAATGATATGCACTTAGGGCATTTTTTACATTCCATGAAGAAAATATTAAAAATTATTTTAGTGAAATGCAAATTAATTTACGGATAAAATCTGAATGATCGGACGGCAACGACAGAATCGGCGGGAACTAGATTGAGTGCTAAGGGCCATCACTGGCGACAGTGCATCCCTTCCCTTGGGAAAAACGTCTCGTCATCGATAAGGGGTAGTAAATTGCACACAATTTCTGTACCCACCCAGATGGCGAGAACCAACTACCATGCCGGAAACTTCTCATCCACATATTTGGAGTGCCCTCCCAGAGTGGAATTAACGAAGCATTATAAAATTCAAATTAAATTTTTTGAAATTTCAAAAAAAATATATAAATATTGTTATGAATTTTTCCGGGTTCGTTTGGATAGTGGAAGTGATATGGTGTGGAGAACGCTCAATCAGCAGTCGGCAGTAGAAAAAACAAACAATGACGTTTATTTACACGAAGACACACAGGACAGCACAAAGACGGCAACTATATACAGCATAGAGAAGACGATTATCTTCAGCCGCGAGACGTGCACACAGCAGCACACAACAAGACTCTACTGCAGACAGTAGCGCACAGCTTAGCTCAGCACTAGCTTGACTCCGTCGCTGCTCTGTAATTCTCTGGAAGACCAGTTGTTGACCGTCGATTCCGACTACTCTCGGCAGCTGCAGACTGCCTCCTTTTATAGGTCTCAGGAGGCGGGGCTGGAAGCCTCTCAACCAATCAGGGACTTTCAAGGCGTATCTCGGTTCCCAATGGACGGATCGGGAAAATTCTCGATATTTCGGGTATAATCTATTTTGGAGCCAAAGTCTCCAAATTCGTCGACAAGTCGCCAAGTTTGTCACCAAGCTCTGCGACCTCCGACGAGACACCCGGACTCCGTCCAATACAGATGACTGTAAAATGGTCTTTCTGATGAGGGAACCAACTATGCTGCGAAGCAGCATCACAGATTCGTAACAATATTTATGGTAAATAATTTTCAACAGCATATAAATGACGAATTGCATATTTTTCCTTGTTAATTTTGGAAGCAAAACTTATAGACCAACATTTATAAAAATTCCAGTTGTAACATTGTTCAGGTGCAGAAAGATATCAACATTGCAGCGAACTGAATTTAAATTGCTCTTAAAAACTCGCATTCAAACTCTCAACATGTAATCTCAAATAAAAGCAGCAATGCTTCAGTGTTGTTTTAGATAGTAGTAGTGAATGATCAGT
This sequence comes from Argiope aurantia, assembly GCA_026543865.1. Lineage (NCBI taxonomy): Eukaryota > Metazoa > Arthropoda > Arachnida > Araneae > Araneidae > Argiope > Argiope aurantia. Next base: position 94,965 of record JAPMOR010011974.1, on the reverse strand, counting down.
TGTATTTAATTTATGAAAAATGATCTGTTGATTAATGAAAATGCAATGAGTTTTTCCAGTTACTCTTAGAAAATTTTCTAATGCTATTTCCTTTAACGATTATGTTAGTTAGTCAGTTTCTAAATGTTCTTCGACGGACAGGGGTAAAAAAAAATAATCCGAAAAGTTTTATTCATTCATCGTATTTTACATGTAGTAAACCATCAGACAAGAAGATGAAGAGAAAATGATTTTGTCTAATAAGATTAACAGAATCGAAGAATCAAAAATAAAGATGTCTAGACTCACATCCTATTATTTTTTCTAAGCATTCGAAATAAAATTATTGAAGTAATTTCTTAAATTTCTTTTAGTTTTACAAGTTTATGATTCTAAGAATATACGATCAAAGAAGAAGTAAATAGTTGAAAATGCCCCTCAGAATTATGATTTTGAAGATCGACATGCTTTTGAAACAAGAGTATCTATATAACTGTCTAATTGTAAAGCTCATGACATTCGGATTCGGTTAATTATTTTGCAGAATGTTCACAAATGAATCTCTTATCTTTGCAGAAATGCAAAAAGAAGAAACTCGTTGTCCATAGGAAATAAAAAACAATTGGAAGTGTAAATTTAATGGCTATAAGTTACAAAGACCGGCGGATCATTGATCTCACATCCATTCAACAACCATTAAAATATCTGTAGAACTATCTTCTTTAAGAAGAAATTAATTGCTCAGAAGATCAATAGTACAGATTCGTAATAGCGAGAAATGAATCAATCTAACGACCGCCCATGACCAGCTATTGCCACACACTCATATCTGCAGCCTTTCAGAGCTTCACACCAGACACGCATAAAAAAAAAATGTGGAATGAATTATTTTATCACCTTGATGTCCTTCATATTTTCGTGTTTCTAGAGGGAGTTACTTTGAATACATACAGTATTTAATTTAAATTTTAAACTATTATATTTGATTTTCAATGGATAACAAGTTGTTCGTTATTGTTTTCTTATAATAGCCCATCAAAATTAGGGAATTCTTTTATGATCGCTCTATATTATATCTTGCTTGTTCTTTGTAATTTTGCTTGTTCACCCATTTTCTCCGTGTTGGGAAATGAAACATAATTCAGGAAACATTTAGGAATGAAATAAAATTACTCTAGAATTATCAGTGCGATTTTCATAAATAATTGAATAGTTTAGCTTAGTTATATTAACTTCCAGTTTAAAGCAATTTTTGGACGTAATTTTGAACAACGGTCAGATGGCGAGGACGACACCAAGCTTCCACACCACACCAGTAAGAGGACGTTTGGTCCCGATAGATTTAACGTTCCCCAGACCTGCTTACAAAACAGTTCTTCGGTGGAATCGGGTCTCGAACCTGATGCCCTTCAAGCCCGCAGCCGCGACCTTACCACCATGCCACAACGGCTCTAAAAATTTGAATAAGAAAGTATAAGAGATAATTATTTTTGCAAATTTTTCTGTAAAAATATGTAGTGGATTGAGAATTAAACATAGGCTTATATTTGTAAAAACATTTCAATTGCAATAGGACAGATACCCTTTAACTAAATTTCCATATCACTTAGCATGTAGTACTATTCATTATTTAAATGAAATTTAGAGAGCAATGGTAGCTCAAAAGAAACGTTCAATTACAATTTATGATAGCAAACAAACTTCATCAAAAATTACCTGAAAGTATTTAAAGCTTTTCAGAAATTACATTAGTTCTGAATAAATTAACCATAATTTACTAACATTAGTTTTTAAATGAATTAACTGCACTTAGGAAGTTCCAACTTTCAAAGGACAGCATTAAAGATACAAATTACGATAAAGTTCCAAAATATATTAACATATTTGTATAATATCAAATATTTTTTAATGCCATGACTCTATTCTCTTCTCTGAATTGCTCCTTTAACTCATCTAATTTAGTGAGTTTATTGATTTCCTTTTTTCCCTATTTATGCATTATGTTTTCCTTTGAAATTGTTTCCTTTTATGAAAGGCAACAGTAATCTAATTCTTCAAATTAACACATATAATTAGGTCATTACATTAAACATATAATTAGGTCAAATATTTTCTGAAATAATTTGACTCATTTACAATGCTTTAAAACCTTGCTAATAAGTAGGTGTTCAGTAATGACCAATGCGTGCTTTTATAAGAAAGTATTAACTGTTTAACTTAATAATCAAGTATAATGAGATCAGTTTATTTTAAAACATAATTTATTTTTACACGCATCATTTTCCATTTAAACTATCATTTCATAGTTTCGATAAATGTTGCTCCTCAAATTTTGTTTTCTTCTCTGTTATTATCATGTGAGAACATAATGTTGTTTTAGTTAGAAGTTTCTGAAGCCACAAAATGCACGGACAGAAAATTGGCGATTTACCGCTTTTGAGGCATCAATTTTCCGATTTTAGAGTTACTAGAAAATGATAATGAAGTTGTCACATTGGGCAACTTATCGACTACAAAAAGTTACAACTTGGCTCACTGTCCGCCATGTTGCCGATTCTCCTGCCTGGCCAATAAAGGGCAGGGTCGTAAGAAGTTGTCATCAGAAGAAGAATAGAGAAGAAAATGGGAATGAACGAAGAGAAATAGCAAAAGGATGCATCGAACAATATATATATATCGTTTTTTTTTTAATTTCAAATTTTATATAGGTCTTTTTTTAATTTTCAAATTTTTCTAGCAGGCAAAAAAAGTTTTGGAGCTTGAACGATTTTGAGATAATGGAAAGAAAATCATCGCTTTTCTAAAAGCTGACGATTGCACAATACAATAGTCACGTTATCTTTCCAAACCATTTTAAAACAATTTTCGCAAAATTAAAAAAAAAAATGGCTTTTAGATAAAGTTTTGGAGCATGAAGAATTTCGAGATGGAAACAAACAACAACATTTAATATTGACGCTAATTCTAAATATCGACGCATGCGTAATCTGATAGTCACGTGATTTTTCCAACAGGTTTAAACTGGTTTAGGTCTTAAATTAATTAAGATAAACAATAACTTTAAAAAATAATACCTGATCTCACATAATAATATGAAATTCGCGAGAGCAGAGTTCAATTTTTTTTAAAAAAATTTTGAGGTGATTTTTTTCAAAGTAATGTAATAATAAGACTGAAATATTAAATAAACATGCAATATAAGAGTTCTGGAAGTCAAATTTTGAATTCATAATCGGAAAGATCGTGGCCCGAATTCTAATAACAAAGATTTACCAAGTATGGGACAAATGCACGATATCAAAATGAATATCCTTTTTCCAAAACTGTAGTTGCTGTAAATTGAAATATATAAGCCTCAAGACATAATACGTTCAAGTTTTGAAAGTTGCTTTCAGGTTCATAATTAATAACGGTGCAGCTAATTAATACAGGTATCGGTAAAGATACTCTATAGAAAGTTTCTGAAGAATTGCATAATAAACTTGGTATACATCGAAAAATAAAAGGATCTTATACAGAGCATTAGTGATATTAACAGCCAAAACTTGAATATATTACCATGCTTATGCTTTTCTAATAAGCATAGTATCTTACTGTTGCACAATAAAGTTTTGAAAACTGTCTGTATTTTTTTTAGTATTTTTTAATAATTAAATTAATTATTTATTTAAAAATTGTTTAGTATTTTTTTAATCCACATTATACAATGTTCTCATAATTTTTCACAATTGTTATATGGTAGATGTCGATTTCCACATATTTATGTGTTAAAATATGCAAATCTTTTGAATAATTTTTTGAATTTACAAAAGTAGATATCTTTCATTTAGCGGCGATTATAAAATTATTTTCTGCTAACTTTCATTAATGCCACAATTAATTCAAAACTTTTAAAAAATTGTATATGAATATACAGATATAAAAATCATATTTGAAGTAATTTTTCTTTTAAGCACCTTAAAAAATGATTACTTTGTATACAATTTATATCACTTTTAAAGTTACTTTCTTTTATCAAGCCAAGATTTTTCTATAAACATTTAGAAAAAAAAATACAACAAAATTAAAAGCAGCATTTCTCCTATTAAACTGAAACTCTATAAACAATGCATTCATTCTCTTTATTAATCAATTTAAAATCTTCTCATTTTGTAAATTGTTTACATCCCCCTTTCTTTTTAAATTCAATGCAAAATTCTGCGCAGTTCATTTAGTTACATTTTTAATTTGGAACAAAATATTAATTGATAAAATTCTAAAAGCATTTTAAGAATTCATTAATACTATTATTTTTCGTATTACAAATACAATTATTAAAATGCTGTGTATTACAAATAAAAAAAATACCGGCTATGAAAATATATTTAACTAAAATTAATTTTAATGACGAAACGAATACAATTAAAAAAATTCATTCTATCAAAAAAAAAAAAATACAAACAGAATAGAGAATGAAATTTCAATGAAAACAGTTTTTATAAAGGTCAATTTCTTTTATTTCGGAACTGTTTTTAATCCTTAAATGAGAATCCAAACGAATTAGAAGGATCCAAACTAAAGTGGAAAAATTATTTTCCCCCTTTTTTAAATCTAAATGCTAAAACAATAAGATTAAATAAAATATCTCTTTTACTTTCAACAATTTTCTGAAAAAAATTGAATCGACAATATTTTTAATCCCGGATTAAGATTGTAGATTTTACACTTCCTTTCTATCTTAAGACTTTCTTTTTGATGTCCTATATAACTTATTTTTTTAAATAATTTTGAAAAGATCTTCTTTAAAGAAAGTTTACATAATTTTTATATAATGAATAACCAAAAATGTATGTATAATTTTTCATGAAACGGATTTCACATAGCAATCAAAACCAGAAAATGGTTTGGAAATGACATTTATTTATGTCGATAGAATCTTCAGATAAATACATATTGAACATAAAGAGAGTCTTGCGTAGGTGATTTAAAATAGTATGCCTGTAAAATTCCTCTCGGATTTCAATGGTACAAACCTCCTGCGGCTTACGATTTTTAAGAATAAAATATTTTTTATTCATCTTTACGAAATCGAACAACCCACTCTTTTTTTTCTTTTGAAATGATTTTATGTAATCATGTATGTGAAATAGAAAAATTTCGATTATTTCATTTCGATTTTGGATATAGTAGATATATAGCAAAGAAAAATGAAATTATATGCTTATGAAACATGATTTCAGAGCCATCTAAAATGAAGAATACGTACATCTTTGAAATGGGCGAACAAAAAGAAAAAACGAGGTTAATGATTATGAGAATTTTATCAAGGGCAAGTCGCAGAAGTCTGTCCATACGATCCCCATTTTAGAATAGGAGAGTTTCCAGTTCGAAACTTGATTCCAAAAATTGTTAGATATAGTTGCGCATTTGTTCGTCTTTATGGTAACTTTATGGTAAACGTTTATGGCCAACATATCTTTATGGTAAACCTTCGCCCAGAGGCATGTCAAGGAAACTCGTAGAATGAAAAGCTGACTCAGGTACAGCCCTTGTCATCTGATCACTGTCCAAAAATGCAGTCATTACATATTAAACTAAAAGATGGCTGTTATTTGTTACTTTCTCGCATACGAATTACACAAAGTTTTGTAACCGTCAAACAATTAGATATTTCGACGAATCTCAACGTTTCAAACCTTCATGAATCCGAAAAATACGTTTTAAAAATTAATAACTGATAAAATTTAGTATGTGGATTTTACACCACGTTTGTAGATTCATACCAAATTTTGAACGAATTCATCATTCGCAGTAAGTTTATTTGTGTACTTATTCCGGTGCAAGGACCACAGATTAATTAAAAATCGCAAACAGTTAGAAGTATATAATTTGGTAAACAGTTTTAATATGTAAAGAGTAGATCCTCTTAAAATTTCCAGTTATATATATCAAGGTATGAATCGTCTGTTGATCTGTACGTTTACATGTACGTCAATGCAATTACTCAAGAAATGTAACAACAGATAAATGACACTTGATATGTGATCTTGATGAAAAATTGTAGTCTTGTGTCAAATTTTGTTTTGGTTTGGTCAGGAAAAAAGCATACAAAATGAATACTCAGATTTCTCACTATACTAAGAAGCACAGAACGAATATGCACGAGATTCTGAAAACAAAAATCTGAGAACTTGTGGCTTTCATGACTTTCTCAGGTCTCCCAATTGTAGGAAGAAATAAGGACGCTTTTATTAAAAAAATATGCGAAAGAGATTGAGGATAATTACTCCTGCTTTTTGTAAATATAATATACGATAAAATAATAAAATATATAATGATAAACGACAGAATGCCATGTACAGTCAAATGCGTTATATATTATATATATAGTTTAATATGAAAAATATTTTAAAGTATAATATTTTAATACACATTGTTTGCAACTTTATTTTTAATCGAATCGGTGAGCAGAAGGAAAATGGTTGTCTGAGATAATCAAGCTTTAAATATTTTCTTTTCATTCAAATTTTAAACACGCTTGAAGCTAATGAAAGTAAGGTGATGAAATATTGATATTACACTCAATGTTTAGATCTGCATTTATCGAACCAATTCTTAAAAAACAGCATGGAAATTAGATTTGTGTATATATATATATCTATATCTATATCTATCTATATATATATATATATATATATATATATATATATATATATATACACTAAAGATTCTTAAAAACTTTCAATGTTAATTTTCTTTCTATAATTTATTAATATATGTAAAATTCAACTAAACATTTCAGAGAAAACTCGGAAGCATATAAAATATAGATAAAAATAATTGATAATTATCTAAAACATTTATAAAAATATCGATAAAAAAGAATCAATATTTATCTAAATATATATTAAACTATTGATACACCTATCCTTCAATATAAATAGTAAACAATGTATGGTAATATAGTTTTTAATTAATAAAAAATAATTACTCAATTAAGTGTCAAGAATATTTCACGAAAATCTTTCTTCTGCTTCTGAGTAGTAGCAAGAAAAATTTGAAAGAAATATACTCCGCTGTTTTGATTTCTATAAAAAGAGCCGCTCAAGGAAAATCGGAAAGAGAAGAGCGTTGAAGATCGTAACCTCCGAGATATGAAGATCCAGACACGCATAGCTAACATTTTGAGAAAAAAAGACTTAGTTTTCTACTTCGTTTTTATTTGAATACATATACATCCAAATGTTATCACTAATTTGAACACATTTCCCTACCATCAATTTAGATTTGGTTAAAAATATTTAAGTCCGGTTTTAAAACAACAATAAGAGTATATTGGGACGGACCTCACAATTTTGAACCGCGGTATGTTGACGAGGGCAACACTAAAGCTGGCACACCCTTTCTAATCTTCCATACTACATCGGTGGCAGGACGTTTGACTCCAACGAATTAACCGGCTTACATGACAACTCTTCGGTGGAATCAGGTCTCAAACCTGAAATCCTCGGGTCCCAAAGACGAAACCTTACCACAAGGCCACCTCGGACCTACCACCAATCTAGATTAGGTGCTTTCAGTCTATAATTTGCCTTTCTTACAAACAGCTAAAATTGCGCATGCATTTCTAATGATAATCAAAATTCTTAAAATAAAAAATCTGAATTTGTCACTAACCAGAGACATCAGAAGATTTTCTTAAGTAATTGAGATAATGTTCACCGACAGGAAATCATCTATTTTAATGTTGCAGACTTAAAGATAATTTAGCAAGACGATATTGATTGCATTAAATTATGTTATGAAACTAAAATTTTTGCTTCGAGTTCTCTACTAAGATTGCAATAATGAGGATACTGCAATATTTTTAAATATAACTTAAAAATATTTGAATTTTATTGAAATTTTGTTATTTTTCTAAATATTTTACGGATTTTGCCGATTATGGTCACATCACTCAAAAACTCTTTTCCGTGAAAGAAAATAATAAGAAATCTTATGTTCTGGAAATAGTAAAAGATCATCTTAGATATTTTATCTATCAGAAACATATAAAAATATTATAAATGATATCATTAATGGATTCGCGAAAAATGAATGAGAAAATGTAACTTATTATAATTTTATACTAATAATTTAAGTAATAAATAATTCTTAAAAGTTAATGAAGAAATAATTTACGCTATTTGATTTATTAATGATTATTTATGTAGTTAGATGATAATTTTATAATTTTTTAAAAAGTAAGTTACCTTTTTGGTCAATTCTGTTTATACTAGTTTTCTTATACGAAAAAAAAAAAAAATACAAAAATATAATACATTCTTATTCGTTTTATTTTTATAATAAAATTGTGTTATATTTTTTGTTTATAATTTGTTACTTTTCTTGATAATGAAATTCGCTTCACCTACTCGTAACGTAACATTGTCTTTACCTATAGCAAACGAATTATTCAAGGATTTCACTTTATGTATATATATATATATATATATATAGATAGATAGAGGATGAAATCGAAAAATCAAAAAATTATGAAACAATTATGAGGCATTTTTTTCAAATATATGCATATGTTGCGTCAACAACTCTTATGGTTCGGAATGGCACAATAAAATTTATTATCCTGAATCAAACGTCCCCATGTTTGGAATATCCAAACTATAGAACCAATTTCATCATCCAAAGAGTTTAAAAATTCAGAGATCTATTTCGGAATAGTTTACATGTAACTTCAGAAAAAACACTAAACTAAAAATCAAATCAATCGTTTCTTATTTGGGAAAAGTGTGTTTCATCAATTTTCATCGATTTTTGAAATTTCAAATAATATAAAAGACTTCTTAAATAAAATTTCACATATTCTTCTTAAATGTTAAATTTTATTTTTGCATTAATAGAATATCTCTTTCATTAGTGTCCTCCAATATTTAACTCTGGACTCTTAGAATTTTCTTTAAAAAAAAGAGATTTCACTATTTTCTATATAATACATTCAGAAGTTTCTTAATAAAAGATGAGAGTTTTAATTCACAGAAATTATACGAAAAGAACAAGAAGAAATTCTCTGAAAATCCAGGTCACAACCAAACATTATAATCCCATAAAATAAAATTAAAAAACAACAACAAAAACCCAGATTAATACAAATCTGTCATTAAAACTATATGAAATAATTTAAAAATTAATTGGAAAGTCTACTTTTAATCATGTTGAACCATACTGAAGCTTTTAAAATATTAGATTACTTTCCCAATTTTGCTATTTTCTAGTGCACGAATATTAAAGTATCTGAATGAAATCATCTTATTATCTGCGTGGGTTGAATCCATTAAACTGTTTTATTTCTTCATAAAATATTCTTATTATTTTCAGATAATAATGCATTCATATAAAAAATTAATTAAAGACGCCAAAATAGAGCTTTCAGAAAAATTTTGCTTGATTGCAATAAATAACTACTAAGCGTAGTAATAACGATGTTTTGTAATACAAATGTTTAATGAGGAGATCAGGATTTTAAAACAGTAAGAATGGAAAACAAATCTTTTCACTGAATGTAAAGTAACTTTCAGTGCCACGAAATTACATTTAGCTTTCGAACTTACGAAAGCCTAGAATTCATATATATATATATATAAAATGATAATTAATCTTCAATCTACTAATCGTAAATTTTTCTTTTTTTTTTATATATATCACAAAATTTAGTCTCTCTGGAAATCTTACAAATAGCTTTTACTTTAATCTTGTCAAAAGAAAATATATTTCAGCCTTTGGAAAGTAAGTACTTTTACATAATTCCAATGAGAGAAAATAATTTTATTTATCTTTTGAATTTATGTCTGTCGGTTTATTCAAACTTCGATGCTTTGTAATTAATGAAATACAATAAATTATTTTAAACAAATCATTTTCGATGATATTTTTCCTTCATTTCATTATATTCTCTTCATATTTTAAATTAATTAAAAATGGTTTTATAGTTTATGGGTATCTTAAAATTAAAATGCAGAAAAAAAAACGTTTATTGATATTTGAACACTTTTTAATCATTTAGACTTATTCTGGTTATTTTTTATTATCTGTCATAATTGCATTTCTTATTATAATTAATTAGTATTGAATTAAATAATCTTTTCTAGATTTGCTTCTATTCCAGTATCTTAATTACATTACACAATGTGCACATTTCAATCATTTATTTTTAAATTCTTTATCATTTGATGCCTACTCACGAAGTAGAGAACAAAACACACCACGCTTATTAAATTTTGGTGTCCACTGTGCAAACTTGCAGACTATAAAAAGACGAAACGTCGCAGTAAATCATAACATGGAACATCGTGCAGCTGGAAGACATACTCATTTTCGCTTATCATGAGGCTTTGGTGCCTCATAATTTGACTTCAATGAGATAACATCACATATCGTCATAGCCTCAATATCACATAAATCGCTCACTTTATTTTAAGATCTTTGAGATAAAGTAGATTTTTTAGAAATCCAATCAATTCTAATTTGATCTAAAAAAATTAAAGGAATTTAAAACGCCCCCCCCTTTCTGTCTCACGCTTTATTTTATGCAAATGGATATTAGCTCTGAACATTTATAGATGCAAACCATATGGGCTTATATATTATCTGTTTATTATCTTGAGAATATCCAAATATTGATTTAGAATTCATTTACTGTGTTATAAAAATATGAGCTAAAGTTGATCATTTTTATGAAACGCACCATACTGTAAATATTTTAAAATCCATATAATATGTGTTGGCAACATTCTTTTCTGAATTTGACCATCTTCCAAATTATGTTTGGAAGTTGTAAAATTTTCTATATTCTTAAAAATAGGCATTAAAATTCGAAAAATCAAAGATTAACATGTGCCATTCATAGATAGCAGCACGATAGATTTATGAATAACACTGAAAATGTAATCTTTAATTTCAGTTTTTTATTTTCAAACTTCTTGTAATTCAAAAAAGTTGACGAGATGATTAAGCGATCAAGTGCAACTGTCGAACTACATCTAGGGCGGAAATGCAGCATAGGCATTTAGTGTATTTATAAAAATCGCGGGAATATCATGATTTGTGATAAGTTTTTCATACATCGAAATAATGATCTCAGATAAATTCGCTGACATAAATATTCCATTTTTAAAAATCAACAACGCATTTAAACTGCAAAAAAAGTATAAACATTCCAGTATAAACATAAACATTTCAAAAAAATAATCTGTTTGGATATGCGCTTGCATTTCAACATTAATATAAAAAAAATGGCAGAAGGGAACCCCTCCCCCCATCGAAAATCATCTTTTTTTGAGCAACTAAGTTTTCAAAAATGCAATTCATTAAACAATGTGTACTAATTTCACTAAGGACTTTTTAAAATTTAAATTATCTTCTATATTCTAATAGCAAAGATTCCATCCGATTCTAGTGTAACAAATTGGTTTTATTTGAAATTCCCATAAACTGATTAAATAAACGTAGATAAGAAAAGAAATTTGAAGCAATTACATTAGAGAGCTATGAAAATTGTTTTAGATGTTTAGTAGTATATTCAGTTTTTCGAGAGTTGAGCTTTACAAATCTCATTTACCATATTTTAATATACTAATAAAAGAGTTTTATTTTTTTGTTTTTATTATTACTTGCTAACTTTTTACGCCTGCAATTTGTTATTTATTATATTTTTATTTATTTTCCCGCATGGATAGTTTTCGTTTTCCAATGGGATCTTAAACTAATTTTTTGTTGATAAATTTAGGTCTTGACCTAGGTCCTAACTTGTGTCTTGTCTGAAACTCAATTAAATACTCTGGAATATGTATGTCCCTTTATTCAGAGGAAACCGAAAAATTGAAAGAAAAAAAATATTCAAACTGAATAAATCATTCACAAAAACGAAAAATGCTCTCATTTAAAGTGAGAGAAGTTACCTTTACATTGAAAAAGAAAGAATACAACTTTCGTGTTATTTTGTTAAATCATCCTCATACTGGTCATTTTTGCATTTATCATCCAAATTGACTATTCAATTTTTAAAATTTTTTTATTAGAATTCAAAAAGTAGAAGTCATTTTTATTTTAAATATTTTTTATTCCTTAATTTATAATTCATCTTTATAAATACTAAGAATCTTGAAATAAACTTTTTTTTTCTGTAATTCATTACCGAATAATATCACTGACATTCAGTGATGAATTTACAACTAAATAGCTGCATCTGGTTGTTGGTCTAAGAAAGCGTCGCCAAATAAAAATATTTATTGCCTTAGTTGTCAAATAAATAAGTCAGAAAAAAATACAAATTATATGAATGATAATTTATTAGGATAATATTAATACTTTATCAAGTACTAGCCGCCTTTGGCGACCAGCCGGTTCGCCAGTATTACCGCTCACTACAATTTTCAATTAAATATTTTAAGTAACTGGTCTCTTAATAGATTCTCAAACAAAACATTTTTAATCTTCAAATTTTGATAGTCATACCAAACTTATACTGTTGTTTAGATCGTTTCGTTCAATTTACTATATATATTTTGCTAATTTGTTGTCATTTCAGGTAAAACTTCAAATTTAATTTTAAGTGGAAATGATGAAATTGCAATTAATATAAACATATTTTTAAATAAAACCAAGCGTTTTATTTTATTTATCATCTTTATTGTTATTTATTTATTATTATTATTACTGAATATGAGTATTGCAAACAGAATCGCTCGGTATTTAAGTCTTATGTGAACTACAAAATATTTTTCATAATTTATGTAATATCTCAAATAATAATTCAGCAAAAATTTCTCAGATTCAGCATAAAATTCAGTTTTTAGTTTTGCTTTCAAAAGGATTGAAATGAAATCAATAATATATTTTGTTCCGGCCTATAAATATATTTCAAAAATTATGAAGTCTAAGTTTAATGCAGTAAGGTATCATATTCTGAGAAATATTCTGGACACACCAAATTTTAAATAAATGAATGAATGTTTTTGTTTTCCACGATCAACTAAGACTTATTTATGAAGTTTTGAATGTTAAAAATTTAGAAAAACTCAACTTTTTCATAATCTTAGTCCAATTAATCTTGAGAAACCTGCGCGTTGATTGGCTTATTTTCTTTGAAACAATCGATGGAAAATCTAAAATAATCCTTTTTTTTTTATTGAATAGTGATATTCAAATTTTCATAAATCGGTCAGTTGTGATTGATCTAGTTGATTGGAAATTAACTCTTTTTATTATGATCTTTTTATTTAAAATATTAGTGTTTCAAGAACATTTTGTTATTCGTAATTTCCACAGTAGAAGCTTAATGTAAAATCCAAAATTCGTTATTTATTAGAGCATTTATTAAATCAAGTTACATAAAATATAATCATTTTCCATTTAGACCATTTTAACAGATCTGTGATTTACTAAAGGTTTACAAATCAGCTGTGTGGCCCTGATTTGAATGGATATCCTGTTCATATTAAACAAAACTTGCCTTAAAATATAACTTATTTATTGGATTAATAATATAGAGAGTGTAAAAGATCATAAAATAATTTTTCTTGAATTTATTTTTTAGAAAAAATAATATTTCATATATGTTTCCTTTCCTACAGACACGTGCCGAAAATTATATTTTTGCAGATTTCATTTCCAAAAAGATTTAATTTATTTTTAATTAGAGCTTTAATCAATGTGATGGCAACACTTTGAAAAAAGCTAATTTTCCCCCATGAATGCGAAACATGCTCTTACAGCTTAAATTTTATTTTTATTTTGTGCGAAAAAAATTGTTGAAAAATATATTTAAAATATTTATTTAAAAATTCATTAAAAATAGAAATTTAATTTTAAGGTTAAAACATTGGTATCATTTAAAAGCTAAATTTATTATCTTTAACTTCACTTAAAAATCTTTTTTGTGCGGTAATATTTTCGGAAGTTATAGCAGAAACACACCAAAATTTCGCTTAATTTTTAAATAAATAAGATTATAATTAAAAATCCGAAGAAATAACCCCCAGGTGCACATTCCCGGCCTCCAAGGTATACACGTGCCAAATTTGGTAGCTGTAGGTTGAATGGTCTGGCCTGTAGAGCGCCAACATACACACACATTGAGCTTTATTATAAGTATAGATAACTGTTCAGATCCCTTTATTTTTTTTTAAAAAAATAGTCGGTTAATAGATGATTTATAAAACAGAACAGCTACTTCAATTAAATTATTTACAATCATGGTTCGCAGACTAATATGGAGTTCTAATAAAAAAATGTATGTATTTAAGAAGTTAATAAAATTTAAAAATATTAGTCTAAAATAAATCATCAACATATTAAAAATGCATCGGAATATCAAATTAAACTGACCATATTTAAAAAAAGGGCATCATTATGTGGATTTCAAAGTATCTAAAACCGTAAAAGCTGATATGGATTCATAATTTTAGCTAAGTTAATCAATTAAGTGTTAATTTAGTCATGAAAATCTTACACCATTGTATTGCACGCATATATAAATTTTTAAACATAACAGGAACTGAGAGAAAATGCTTTTACAAATTCCGTCTATATAAACATGGAGGAAACAAATTAAATATAAAAATACTTTAAAAAAATCGAACGCTAAACAGATATTCAGGCAATATGAATAAAGAATTATTTAGTAGCAAATTTAGTTTCAGACCAATGCATTTAAACATAACGAATATTTGAAACTTCTATCCTAGTTTCATCTTCATCCTTTGTTTAAAATTAGTGACATTTTCGTTGCTCTTGGCAAGTAAATTTCTTCTAGACAACTTTCGCCAAGGCTAAAATAAACAGAAAACTTCTCTGTATTGCCAATCAATTGTTATGAATGATTTATATGACAGCTATAATGCCGTATACTTTTCCGTCACGCAATATATTAGATGATGCGAGATATTATTCCGGTTCGGGCCAGAAATAGGTTTTCATTCTTGGCTTGATTTGTTCCGTAGGTTATATCCGAAAAGATCGCTACCCACGTTAATATGTCGAGAATAAAACGCAATCCACGAGTTGCTCAGCTTGAAAGAATCTTATTAGATATTGATAAAAAGGGATCTATGCTAAAAGCAGTCTAAATTATGAAACATTATCTTTTGCAAGGAATTTCCTTAATTATTTTAATTAAATGGATGAAGAATATTTGCATAAATAATGGGCAGTAGCTAAAATTAATCAAATGCAATAGGGAAAAAATGACGTAATTCTTAAAGTTTTACTTGAAGAGTACAGAATTTGGATACATAAAATAGAGAATAGACACTTGAACGAAGAGGCATAGGTTTAATATCTTGTAGTAGCAATATTGTATATGATGCCCATAACTGAAGTTCTTGCTATACCAGTTACCAGAGAATAGTTGCAGAATAAATACCCGTGTCGAAAATATGACTTCAAATCTTAAAGAATCATATATAAATCACATCATATAGAAATTTTATTATGAGAAACAACAAAATGGTTGAAATTGAATATAGTTTGTCGCCAACAAAGTTTAATAAATAATAAAACATAGTTCTGGTAGCAGTCCTTCGACTAATCTTTTTTGTTGTTTGTGTAGGAGTACACCTCCTACACAACTTTCGGGCCACGGTGGCCTGGTGGTAAGGTCTTGGTTTCGAAATCGAAGGGCTTCAGGTTCAAGACCCGATTCCACCGGAAACCATTATGTAAGCGGCTTTAGAGAGCGTTAAATCCGTCGGGACCAAACGTTGAGAGAGGGAAGTGCCAGCCCAGGTGTCGCCCTCGTCATCTGACCGCTGTTTAAAATGCGAGTCCGCCTCAAAACAGCGCTAGTGGTGCTTTAAATCGGGACGTTAATATAACCTAACTAAACCTATACAAATTTCTAGGAAACTAAGTATCATAATCAACTAACGCATGTTAATTGATTTAAAAATTGTATTAAAATGAGAATCTCATTTATTTTTAGAAAAATAATTTTGAGTATATTCTAACACTTTTTTGAAACGAATTTTGAAAAGATTATTATAGTTTAATTGCTAATAAAATAATAAATAATTCTTGGTAATAAAATAATTCTTTTTATTTTATTATTTTGATAAAAATCGTCTACTTACTAGCTTTTTGGAATTTTAGGCTTTATTTATAATTTTTTCCTGTTAACATGAAATTTTATTTCAACGGAATTCTTGGAATATTTTTGCTTCTTTTCCCTGAATTTACAGTTCACTTGATATTCCGGTATGTCATTGGTTACTAAGAATTGGAGGAAAAGTGAAAAGATATTTTTAAGATATTGGCGGTCTAATAATGTTATGTGTAGCGAAGCTATTCGTGATCGATATTCTTTCATTTTCCTTGATTTGGTAATAGTTAGTGGAGTCAAAATTATGATGCACCGTTGATTCAATAAGTAGTTTGTCTCCCTACATTGGAATTTGCTGAATTTAAATATAGTTTGCAATTTTACAGAAAAAGTGAAAAAAAATATTTTTGCTTCAAATACATTTCCTTGTAACGAGGGATTCGGTTGAAAAGAGAAAGTGTTTCTCAAGAGAAGTTTTACAAAAAATAAAAAGTTTTAAATTGATGAAAGTAAAAGAATTGCGACATGATATTTAAATGAAATCTTTCTTTGTTTTGAGAAAATAATTAGGAGCTCACGTAAACAAGCATGTATGCATTGCTTGTTGGGTACATTGGAAATTAGAAAATTTAAAGAAGATCGGTAAGATTTGTAAATTCAGTTAAGAAAGGAGGTGTCTCCTCTTAACTGACTGAAAATGATTGACTGAATGTTCTAAATTGGGTTTAGGCTGTTTTTGGAATATTGAGATAGTAAGATCATAAGCAGGAGGATCGTGGCGAAATTCCTTTTTAATCAAGCGTCTTCTAGAAAAATATGGCAGAAGAATCTTATGCAATAACCAATCACTAATATATTTATGCAAGATCTAACGTCTGACAACATGAGGCATCACATTAACTTTTTTATTCTCTTGATGTTTTGTGGTCTCCAAATGGAGAAGCATACAGCAAGATTGATCGAATTACAGATATTTTTATAAAGCATAAGCTTCTATTTGATTTTTCGAACAATGGAGACTCGGATGAACACACATTTATCGATAGCCACTTGGATGTAGGAATCAAAGGCTAATTAAAATTCTAGTTACCCATATGCTTGTATTCACTAATGCAAACAGGCCGCGGTGGCCTGGTGGTAAGGTCTCGGCTTCGGAACCGGAGGGTTTCAGGTTCGAGACCCGATTCCACCGAAAAACCGCTGTGTAAGGGGGTCTGTTGCACGTTAAATCCGTCCTGACCAAACGTCCTCCCACTGGTGTGGCGTGGTGTGGAGAGGGGGGTGTCTGCTCAGGTGTCGTCCTCGTCATCTGACCGCGGTTCAAAATTACGAGGTTCGTCTGGAAATAGCCGAAGTGTTGTTTCAAACGGGACGTTAATATAACTAAGCCAAACAGACCAATCACTAATGCAAATGATTAGTAGGTTGAATATTTGGTTTTGGTTTAATAATGGCAACTTGTTTTTAATGAAAAAGAGACAAATATAATTGTTTATATTAATTTTTTTTTTCCTATGACGAATTTTTGCTGTATCTATGATATAAAATGCAGTAGAGTTTTGATAAATCATCGTGGGTTAAAGGTTTTATGCTTTGCAAATTCTTACAGAATTCTTAATTTCAGTAATTTAGAGAAGATTATACAATATTTTTAATTGAATTAAGAAACTTCTGGCTGGAGATACCGACGCCATCGCGTAACAATTTTTGATTGCGAAGATGGGCGCAGCCTTCGTCTGACTTTCAAAATCCAAAGAGACTAGACTGAAAAATTGTTCTCAGAAAGAAAACAGCGGAAAGCAGAGAAATTTGAACGAAAAAAAGTTTATTTTTCGTTTAAACATTTTATTATCAAACATTTAAATAAAATTTTGTGTTAAATTGTAGCTTTATTACATTGTTTTTTTAAGAGCCATCATATTTTTGGGAGTGGCGAATTGGCAATTGGTATATAAAATGAATGTCGTTTTCAATAAATTTTATAATGGATTTCACAATCTGCATTTAATAATTATGTATGGATTTTATAATGGAGATTTTGAATACCAGGTAATTTTTTTCATCACATCTTTTTAATGGCTGGACGGTAATAATTTTAAAATATTTGAATTAACTAGATTTGTATCGACTATGCAAAAGATCTTTCTTCATCACAGATGATGAGTGTTCAAAGGCTTGATCTAGTACTGTTCTTAGTATTTCCTGCTTTTTTCATATTGATGAATCGTAATCTGCTCATTGCAAATTATCAGAAAATTTCATTGATATTAGTAGATATCTACCGAAACAGATTGAATTTGGAGATCATAGTGTATGATATCATGTCTTACGCATCAAGGCACACTTGTTATTTGAATAAACTGTTTACGTTGGAAGAACTTCAATTTCCTAAGAGTTTTAAGTAATATTGAACCCTATGTGGATGAATCCTACAACAGGAATGATCTGATAATTGACTTGAGAAGGAAGATTGTATTTGATCGGTAACCTACTCCTTTGAATAACTTCGCTACCGACTTTAAAATTCGTAATTTTAGTTCAAGTAATGCTTACGTATGTTTATCAAAGGATAATTTTAAATATACAGGCATTTATAAGTATTTGTCGCTATTTAACAAAGTATTTTAGATAGCCAAAATCATCTTCTTTTTGCACAACGAATTCTTAGAATCTCACCAATTTACTTTTGTGACTATTTATGTTCTGGCATTTCAGATATAAATTTCAAATAACCAAATTCGAACAGTTTTAATGTTTATAAAAATTTATTTCCTTCCAAGTTTATAATATAGGAACTATAATAACAGTCATTATTATAAATAATATTTCTTTTTCTTTTCTTTTATCTGTAAATAAAGAAAAGTACATTAAATTTATAAGAACTCATGAGTAAGTAGAGATGAATTTTTTAATTTATGCAAATGTGGCTTTCTGGTTTCCTAATCAGAATGGAAAATGTAATATGGTAAATTTACCAAATATTTTATTGTTGAAAAATATTTGTATAAGTTAATTACAAAGGCTCTCAAATTATTATATTTGAGTAGATCCTGATAATTCTACGTCATCACGAAAGGTCATAAGTCGTTATTGATTACACTTATTACATAAAAATAATTCTTAAATTTTATTATGTGTGAAAATTTTGATACATGGCATTTTTTTTATAACAACGATATTGGATTTAGATTTCATGTTCTTCGACAAGTTTATTTGAAAATATCAGACATTTCTTTAATGCTAGCTTGTTTAAAGTAAATACAAAAAAATGCTAAATATGGAAACTATATCAATAAATAAAATAAAAAAAGAAATCAAAATATATGAATAAAATATAAACAAGAAAGAAAAATATATAAACAATTAATGCAAAACAAAATAATCATTATTATTTCCTTCACATAATTAAAAACTTTTGAAAGTAACGGTCAACTCGTTTCAAAAGTATCTCGCGATTTGGGTTTATAAACAAAAATTCAAAGTTATATAAGTATATTTAAGTGTTACCTCTTATATTCTATATTATTTGAGTTTAAAATTTTAATTTGTATGCTTCCATGTGTTTCAAAACTAATTTACAAAGTAATCGAGTCCTTTAAGACTTTGACTTAAGAATTTAAAAAAAATCTTCCTATAAGATTTGGGTAAGAAAAATGACTAATGTTGGTGGGGAGAGAATGACAAACCGGTTGATTAAAATGTACAATTATTTGTATTTCATTCTCTTATGCAACCCTCACACATTTCACAGTCAAGGACTACAATAAGCTTAAATGACCTCTGGTCGTAAGTGGTGAACATATTTTTGATGTTAAATATTTTTAAAACAGATAAAAATTTAAATGTTTGTAGTTATACGTAGGAGAAAATCTAGTTCATTAAAAATTTTATAAAACCGCATTACTTTAATCTTTGAATTGAAAATTTTGGTATTGAATCAACTTATAAATCTGATTAAAACCTTCATCTTTATAAATATGAAATATTTCATTGAAATGACGTTTTTTTCTTAATTCTTTGCCCTCATTCTTAAATTGGAATTTTGAAAGAGTTTTACATTATAACGATTTAATTGTTTGCAAAACCATTCGTACAACAACTGCGGTGAAGTCTTTATGTCCTAATTAAAGAATCAAATGTGAAATAAGCAGGGCGCCTAAAAACCTGAATAAATATAACGCGTGAATAAAAGCTAAAGTAGCTAACCCAGCAATTTAATGACATTATTAATAGAGATTCAATGAAGCATTATACGTTCCTTTTTTTTTCCATTGCATAAACTAACGTCTGCTATTTACTTACTGAGGATAATTTATTTTTCTTTTTGAAGCCACCGACGCAAAGAATAGCCAAGTAAACAGCCATAAAACAGGTCATATATTTCTTAATTACCACGGACGAAAAAAAAATATGTATGCCAAAAGGCAATATGATGCGGCCTATTATCCTTGTTAGATTTAATAACCAATCGTATTTCCCATTACTTATTCTGTGTATTTAAGGAGGTTGAATGCTTTTAAATGAAATATTAAAATTTAATTGCTTAATCTAATAAATAAAAAAATGTATTTATGATGTGAATAATTTTATGTACATAAACAGGAATAATATAATTGGCTTTAAATTGTTATTGTAATGCAATAATGACCGGAATATTGTTATAACACTTTTAGTATTTACCGATATTTTTTATATTAAATTATAATATTATGGGCGGGAATTCAACAAATCTAGATTGATAATCTTAATGTAAATAAAAGTCATTATCGCTATACATGTAAATATATATATTCTACATACACTTCTAAATGGCTAGATCCGTTTTAATCAAATGTTACACACTTATTATTTTGAATAAGAAAAAGAATACCATCAACTTGTCAATGCCTAAATTACATATTCTATTAATTAGAAATTAATTGCAGCTTTCCTGCAGAAGCTTTGCACAAAATTATTTTACTACAAATTTTTTGATATAATCTTAATATTCAAAGTTTTATATTTTCAATTACACCAAAAATTTTGATCTACTGTATCACAATTTTTTAAAATTTCTGTTTTATATTTGGGTAATATATATTGGTTTTCATGTTTTTATAATATTTTTTTGGGGGGGAAGCGTGGGAAAAGCTGTGATAAAGGACTGATATACTCTTCCTTTTGAAGCGTTTAAGTGACCAAGGAGCAAAGACAGGCAAGAAGTAGTATGGTATAATAAAATAATTGTATATATTATATTAATTTATCCACATTTATTTTTTTATGAAAAATATTTTACAAGGAACTATTTAATTTCAAATAACGCCAAGCATGCTTACTAGTTTTAAACAAAATATAAAAGATAAAATAATAAACTTTGGTATTTATTTTTAGATTTCATGTAAGTTTGATATCAATTAAAAGCTATTGTGATTGAGTGAATATTAATTAATAAGTTTCAAAATATTATTTATTTATATACAATGCATTAATATAATGTGAAATATGGATAAACACGGAGAAATCTTGTTCATAAACCAAAAAAAAATTAAGCTACATATCATTGATATAAATTATTAAAAATCTCTAAACTTGAAAAAAATACTTTTAGTGATATCTTTTCCATTCAATTAAAAAAAAAACTTAATTCTTCATGAATCTGGCTAATATTCGCAGTTTGACTTCAAAATTGTCAGTAACAGAAAAAATGACATATATACAAGAACACATAATACTTTAAGATTGATCTTTTTTTTCTATTAGAATGTATCATGTATTCAAAAAACATATGTGTTAAAAATTGATGTTTTTCAAGGCGGTGAAATTTGCTATGTTTTGAACGGGTATTCAGTGGAACATTTACACAAATTCTAAGCTAATTCAAAGCTTTAAAAAAAAGTTGAGATTTGGTTTGATTTGTTTTTTGGTATATTGGAGCACAAGTCATTCCTCGATCATACCGCACAGAATTAGAAAAGAGATGAGAATAATATGATATGCGTTTACTTCAAAAAATTTATGTTATTTATAGTTGAAAGCAAGGCCCAAATTCTTTATCCAAATATAAATATTTTACCCATTACCCATCTGAGACTGTATCAAAGACCAAATCTCGTCTACCAGCAGAAATGCAAGCTAGGGCATGTATATATCCAACTGAGCTTCATTTATGTATTATTAGTCTCTCAATGAATTTCTTGGATTGAGCCAATCAAGTCTCTAGAGAGTATTAACCATGACCAAGGGAGACGATGGCGTAAAAGAGATGATTCGAGGTGATTCATTAATGGAGTAGGCATGATAAAAGTTGATATCAAAGACATGATAAAAGTTTCCGAGGAAAAAAGAATTACTTTCGGGAAAAAAAGTAAGATTTTTACAGATTACTGATAAAGAATTCGATTTTCTTTTAATGTCGTAATATCAGGAATAGCACCGCGAAATTTTGAAAGTCCATGAAATTAAGAAATTCGAATATAACCAAAGTGAACAGATTTCTTGTATCTCAGTTTGGGATATTGAAAAAAATCAATAGGATATTTTTTGTAGATATATAACTATATAGATAAGTTAAAGGCGGAAAAAATCTTTTAAGAAATTTTACATATTTGAATGCTAAAAAATTTACAAAAATTGAGAAAAAACATGTTTTTTTACATAAACAAACATAACAATATGTTTTGCTATCATTTTGTTGTTCATTCTTCAAACTGATTACTCAACATTTAATATAGTTTTAGCTAGCATTTATTTTTTAATGTTTGATTAGAATTTATTTAAATAAAATTTAGGATTTAACTTTCTAATATTTATAAAAATGTATAAAATTAATATTTCTTATTTTTTCACCAAACCACATCATTTTATGGTTAATATTAGAAAAAAAAAGCTGATTTTGGAGGATGTCGAAAATCAAACCACAGACAGTATTAAAAGCAAACAAAAAAAATTGCTTTTGGCTATTAGAAACGGCTAGACTGCATGCATAATTTTAAAAAGTTGATTTTAAATAAAAATAAATAAAAAATACTTCCTGAATCAGCAAGACAAAAGACGATTATAGATTTCTTATTGTATAGGTCAAATTTAATACATTGTATGCTTTCATTACATTAAAGAAATACTTATGATAGTAAATTATGCGAAGTCGTTTAATTTAGTCAGATTAATACCTCGTTTTTAAAGCTGACGAAGTATATTTTGAAATGAACTACGTTATTTTTAATCGACGATTACACCTAATGAATCAGTATTTTTTCCTTAAACCTTCACACCAGGTAAACGTGGAGACATTTGATCGTCAACATATTTTACAGGTTAAAGCCAGTATAACACAAATAAAATTAAATGTAGAACCTTTAAACTTTTGAACTAAAAGGCAATACGAGACCACGAGACCGAGTACTTCGATCAATTAAGAACAACAAATTAAATACACATTTCCATGTTTTTTTATCCGTAAGTATGGTTATCAGCTCTTTATTTCTAAGAATAGGCAACTATAAAGAAATTTGTATGCCATACTAATTTTATAGATGTTAATTATGATGAGATAACTATTCGATGAATTTGAATAATCTTTCTGTGTTTAATAATTAAGGAGCTGAAATATATCGAATGTTGCAATTCACTTTCATTTCTTCCATTTTTGAGTTCTAAGTCCTAGGAATCCTGATCAATTAAAATGTTGCTCATGTAGAACTAAAATTAGTCAAATTGAAGCAAATGGAAAAGAAGTTTATTTTCTCTTGTTGAGTTAAAATGCCACTTTTGTTACAGACAAGAATTCTGTAAATCAATGTATTATCAATCTCTACTAATAATAATGATAAATACATATGTATGGCGCTCAATAGAGCAGACCATTTAATATCGTAATGGCAAATATAAATTTTGGAATTAACACATTTGGAAAATATTGTGATATATCACTAAATAAAAATAATTTTTACAACGTCTTCAAATTCAAGAAATTATTTTTTCAATGATAATCACATTATTTAAAATTTTTTTTATTAATCTTTAAAATATATTTTAATCGTATATTATCACAATACATTTCATTATTGAAGTAAATCTCAAATGGTTTTCATTGCTGCTTTTAATATTTTATCTTTATTTCCCACTTAATCTTGATGATCAAGGTATGAAGGTTTGGCGTATTTTCTTCATGTTGAATAAGTTTCAGCATAAGGTATACTTTTAATAATTTTTTTGATATTTATTTGTGTATACAGTTAAGTTGTAACTTCAGTATCAAGCAATGACAAAATCATTTTTACGTACATCCTTTTTTAAATACTCCATCTCTTTCCTATGATATAATTAGACTTATAAAAGTATAGACAAATTTCAAAAATGCGCATCACAATGAACAAAACCGTGCAAGGCTTCCAAACTAGTATGAGTAATATGCCTATCAAAATTTGAAAATATTTTGTTGAGAAAGACCATAATGCTCAAAATATCTCATTGAAATTTTTAGCTGTCCTTAATCCCTATGAGCCAAATGGTCATCTCAGGCGGCTAGTAAGTACACACTATTTGCAAAATCGTAAGTTGTTGATATGAACACTATGTTTTCTTTTATTACAGTGAAGCATTCAAAGACAACAAGAAAACATTAACTTATTTCTCTTTCAACAGGATCAATTTGAATGTATAACAATGGCAAGCAAAAATTTTCAAATTAGTGTAATGAGATAGGTAGATTTCCCTGAAGAAATCCTCTGAAATAAGAAAAGTAAGGTTAATTTAATTCTGAATAAATACGGGGCATTCTAATCTCTTCACGCCGAGAGCCAAAACTGTGTTTAATGCTCACACATATTGGACTTGGTGAAAGTAAGTAAACTAATTAAATTGGATAAGATTCACTCCACTGATGAGTATAATAAGGTTTTGCTGCGGGCTTAATGGTTTTTGCTGTTCTTTTGCAGTCCAGCAAAAGCTTCTCTAACAAAATCAATAAGGACTAGAATAATTTCTTAAAAATATGGAAAACATAAAAATGGAGAAAAAAATGTAAACTAAATGAAAAAAATGTAAAGAAATTTATCATCTGAAACTAAGATATAATAAAAGATTACCAGAAAAGAAAATTTTAATTCTTCAAACAATTTGTAAAATTAAAAAAAAATGTTTTTTTTATAGTAATCGACACATCTTGATTGTAGAGTCTGCAATTTATTTAAGAAGTTTTAAGGGCACCCTGCGCTATAATAAGTTTTTGATTGTAAATTTTAGATTCAAAGACGTGAATATTGCATGCATATAAAGGGTGTTCTAAAATTAACGCAAGATTTGAATTTGCCACCATTCATGCAATAAAGTATTGGAAACCCTATTAAAAAGCACGTTTAGTTGTAAAAATGGAGCGTTACGCGGTGAAATAACGTATTAATTCAAGATTGTTTACGTATTTAAATAAAAATATATAGATATTGCTATTGAATCGTAGAGTACACTGGATAGGGTTATACATGGAATAAAAATTGGGCAAATGGACTCCACGGCTATGATGGTACATACGCACTCCTTTGTTATAATTTTTCATAACCATTTTGCATAAATGTGGCTGAATTTTGTTGATGGGCGTTCAATTTCCACCTTTAATGCATATGTGTTCGTGGTCTTCTTGGAATAGACCTTTAACTTCAAATAAACCCATAAAAGAAAATCCATTGGTGTTAAATAACATGATCTAAGAGGCCAATTCTCAAATTTTCGAACTGTGGCATCCAGACTTCAATTAGTTTTGAAATATTATTTAACAATGAAAACACGTTGTTCAATTGTATAATGCACCATTTTTACTACACCTAAACTATCAGTTTTCAACTGGATTTTTTATAAGGTTTCCAACACTTGCACGAATGGTGGCAAATTCAAATCTTGCGTTAATTTTCGAACACCCTTTAGTAGGAACACAAATATTACTTCTGAATGTGTGAATAAAAATCATAATTCTGTCTTTTAGTATTGAAATGAACTTTTTAGAGTTCATCGTTTCCTAATTTGATACTAAGTTGCAAGGTTCTGTAAATATAAAATAATCTCACAATATCTTTTTCTGAGTGTTCTTTGATGTTTGATTAAGATGTCACCTGATGAGTTCTCCAGTGCTTCGCTTGACAAAAATTGATTGAAACCGTTACTCAAAAAATACATTTCACTGTTGAATACAACCTTATTACAATCTTGAGTCATTCAGGATTGATATTTCCTGGACCATTATAAACTAGTTTCTCTTCACTTCAGATGATAACGAGCATTTTTGGATTGCTATTCTTGCGCATTTACATATCCAATAAGTCTTCGTCGTATTGTCGTTGAATCAGCATTCTAACTATTAGCCGATAATTCTCTCGCAAGATCTGTACTTAATTTCAGAGGATGCATTTTCTATTTTGTACAAGATATTTGTCTGTCGATTTGTTGTCCTAGGTTTGAGCCCACTTTACCGTTTTGGAGAAAATTTCCCAAACTTATTTTGCTGAATAATAATTCGGAAACATTAAAACTTAGAGTCATATATGTATGCTGACTTAGGTAACAATTCGTATCCTTTTCCTAGAAAATACCCATTTTTTTAAACACATGACAGCCAAACAACTCACACTCTCAACCTCTTCTAACAGCTGCTGAAATGCAACTGACATGAATATATTTTAATATGCGATTACCACATGATCAAACCGGTTTAGATTAGTCAAGGGTAATCTCCATTCGTTAGAAAATGCATTTGAAATGGGCTTCAAAGAAAATCTATATGAAAGAATAACGGATTTCATAAAATAAATAAAACTTGTCCCAATTAATTTGCAAAGTATTGCAATTAAATAATAAAGGTGAAAAAGTATTCATAAACGATCATTGCTGGTTTAGATTCTTAACCCATATTTATATTGTATTTATGGCAAAAACGAAAATAAAGATTTCGTGAGCTGGACTTGCATATACTAATTATTCGTCAAGCAACAACATAACTTCAATGATAGCCTGCACATCTTTAACTAAAAACAAGAAATTATTACACCTCTAGAAAATATCGAGAAAGATTGATTTTGGAAATTGAAAATTTATAGAACGATAGACGATTTAAAAACGACGAAACTCTGATAACGATGGCAAAATTAGATGCAAATATCTCCATATTTAATTTAAATCCTGCTCATTAAAAGCATTTAATTATTAAATTTATCAGGAAAATAATATTTTGAATTAAAGAATGAAGAATTTTGAAGTTCAAGCCTAAAATGAAAAAAAAGCCTTCTGTCTAGTCTACGTTAAAATATAATAAAAACATTAAAAAATGAAGTCTTCAATTTCCGAAGAAAAAGTATTTTTCATCTCTTCAAAGTATTTATCAAAATCTAAAGAATTATGCATCTTAGTAACTTATAATGCATCATTATCTATAAAATAACGTTTTATGCAGCTTAATTGAATATCTTTTTTATTTACTTCTCAGTTCATTCTATTCTTTTTCTTTGTATATGAATAATAAAATAAAAGATCATTTTTCCAAAAAAGTTAATCATTACTTTTCACTATATTTGCCATAAGGATAGTAAAATTTCTTGCTGTCAAGATGCATATATTGGCAAACACACCTACAGAAGTTTCAAATATCGTGGGATTTTACAGAATTCTCTATTTTCGAGTTCTTTGCATTTTTGATGTTTAAACAGCCTACGTAATGCATTTTCTCCCGTTGACTGTACTATGAATAGCAACATTTCATTTTGAATTTCGAATTCGCCTTCAACCATTTAGAATACCTAAAATTTTCTTTTTCGCAAAAATTGTGCATCTCTTTTTAATATAATACTTGTATTTTCATT
>JAPMOR010011974.1:11860-59633 GCA_026543865.1 Argiope aurantia | reverse complement strand
CAATACGTGCTCATTACGTGAGCCTTCATGTTCATTCAGATGCTACATATTCAAGACAGCAAGACAATGTGATACACAACAGCTCTTAAAGTTTCCTGGTGAATTTTTAGACATGTCAAATAATATTGTTTTTTTAAAATCAACAACAGTATTATGTTTATCTACTGTTATCAGACACATTTAAAGTCTCAAAAATTTCGCAGTGCGTCCAAACATTTCATTCGAATCTTCACTATGCGATCCTCACCAAAATTTTGGTGAAACAGTTGTTTAACACTCTGAGCAGAGTGAGATGAGTTCGTTTTACATAGATGTTGTAACGTTTTCTTGCAAAGCAGAGATCACATTATATTCTTGAACTTTACTTTAACTTGGGCCTGTTACGATATGGCGACCTAATTCTGCTGGTGTAAGAATTTCGAGAAAAAACAATAATGAAATTATCTGTCATATCACATCAAACTGCAACATAAGCTGAAAATTTTTTTTTTCTCCAAAAATAGCATCGGATTGGATGAGCTTCTTATTCTATAATTCTGTGTATTGATTAAAATGCAATACGCTTCATCAATCCACAAAATCATTCGAATCCATGATTTATCGTCATCAGTTTTGGAAAGAATGATGATAACAAAATAATATTCTTTTTTTGTGCAAGTTGTAGTGATTGGATTTTGAAGCGTTAGGAAATAAAAGTTCATAGATGGCGCTAGACAACTAGCGCGAGTGTAATTAAAAGAGTGAGGTCATTCGAGTGTTTGCTCTTGGAGAAGAAGGAGTCACTGAGCAGAGTAACTCGAACGAATCTGCAATAAATTTGTTGTTAAGTTTTCTATTTGCCTATTTATTCAAAGCACTCACGAACCAGCTACGACACAAATGTTACAATTTTTATTTTTATTTTGTACGGATGAAATCGTAAAATGTAGAGCAAGATTTATGCACGGACATCTTTGGCATTGTTAAAATGCTACACTGCTATTACTTACATTTCGGTGATATATTGGCCTTGAATTAATTGTTTCCCTGATTCCTTCCACAACTTCATGATTCTCAGCACTTTCCAAGAAACATCCTAAGTTCTTCTGTAACTTGAATTTACTAATCATATTCTTCAAACCAGCCACAGATATCAATACTTTACTTAAATCTTTAATAAGGGCAGTATTATTGCCAAAGGGCGATATCATTGCTATTTTCTTGAAAAAATATTTTTTTAACAGAGCACTTCTATCTTCGACGAACTTATGTCAACATTTTAAAAATATTATTATCACTTTTAAAAGTAAAATACTTTAAAAATTGAAGCAGAGGGCACTTTTACATAATTAAGAGAGCCTGAACAAGCTACACACCACTGCCTATAAAAAATAAAAGAATTTACTTTTACTTCATAATTTATTTTCTCCTGCTGTAAATATTGCAGGTAGGAAGTGTTTTCAACCTATTTTTAATAGAACTTCTTCTAGAGTCTTTAAGACAGTAGAACTTTAATAATAATTACAATGTACTTTAATTCTTTTATAATTCAATAAATTTCATGTTTAACGAGACATTATGAAAGAAAAAAATTCTACTATCGAAAGATTTCCAATTTATTCCAAACATTATAATTCCGGAGACTTTTAATTTGCAACCATTTATCCATAGAAATAAAAAAATAAAAAAACCTTTTGAAATTAATATTCCCGAAAACCTCCCTTATATTCTGTTATCTGCTCATTCAGCCCATATGAAAATGTTGGGTTCAATAAGGCCATGAACTCCATGAGTGCTCAGATTGTATTTTTAGAATCTGAATCATGAGAGTTTTAGACTTCTCTTTTGGTCTGATTTAAGTCACATTTTGTTGCAGAGAATTTTATTGTTATATCAGACTTTATTATCTAAGTCATTGCGTTTGTGAGCTAAAATGTGATCCCATGCAGAGAAGAGGCCGCGGTGGCCTGGTGGTAAGGTCTCGACTTCGGAACCGGAGGGTTTCAGGTTCGAGACCCGATTCCACCGAAGAACCATCGTGTAAGAGGGTCTGTTGCACGTTAAATCCGTCATGACCAAACGTCCTCCCGCTGGTGTGGTGTGGTGTGGTGTGGAGAGGGGGGTGCCAGCTCAGGTGTTGTTCTCGTCATCTGACCGCGGTTCAAAATTACGAGGTCCTTCCCAAAATAGCCCAAGTGTTGCTTCAAACGGGACGTTAATATAACTAAACCAAACCAAACCCATGCAGAGAAATGTACAGACTGGCAGACGATCAACTCGTTGATTTTTTTTTCTTTCAAAATTTTGAATAGGGTTCTTCACTTCTGTTGCTAAACTGCATATTCAATTTTGTCCATCTTTCTCTTTATATTTTTCAGTAATCTTGTTTGCTTACTCTCAGATAGGAATACTTTATATGGATGGATTTTGTACAATATTTGATAGACATCTACAAACTTAATGCAAAAGTATCACCACGAGTTCCATCTTTGTAGTACAAAGTAATTTAGAAGACGCAACAACAGAGGGTTTTAATTCCAAAAAAGTGTTTTTCATATTCAGGGACATTTGAAATGTAAAGATATATCAAAATCTCGAGTTAGAATTGTTTTCACTTGTTATGCCTCTATATGAACAAGTATAGAGAATCTCAAAAAAATATGAGCCGATTACAGAACAAAATTTTAAAAAAAGGAATGCAGAACATTACAAATGATATTTCTTTAGCAAATAATGCAAGATATTCTTGTTACTTTTCATTATATTTAGAGGTAAAGATATTACATAAAAAATACTCTTATTTGTTGAATATGATTTTGTATTGCTTTCAAATATCGCTATTAAAATGAATATTTAAAAAAGTGTTTATTTCTAATTGATATAGTTTATTTTTAAATTCCCATTTTTGTATTGATTTTTGTTTGA
Source organism: Argiope aurantia (assembly GCA_026543865.1). Classification (NCBI taxonomy): domain Eukaryota; kingdom Metazoa; phylum Arthropoda; class Arachnida; order Araneae; family Araneidae; genus Argiope; species Argiope aurantia. The sequence goes on along the minus strand of JAPMOR010011974.1, from coordinate 56,729 downwards.
TATCTAATCTTAAAATCAAAACACTCTATTGATAATGATTTTCAAGTAAGAAATATGAAACTTGCTAGCAAATTTCGTTTCTTAATAGAAAGATAGAAAAATAATAATTCATTTATTAAGACATATTATTTATATATATGTTTAAAATCATTCTATTTCTTACCGCCCATGAAAAAGTTAAAGTAACGAGGAAGACACCAGCTTTTATCGATACATTTCAATAAATTTGGTTGCAAAAATAATAAGAAAGATATTTTTACGAAAACACATTCTCATTATCTTAAAAATTTTTGCTCTAGTCTCTAATGGACTAAGATAAGATTTTTTTATTTTATTTCAAAAGTCTTATCTGACATAGTCAATATTATGAGGTTGCAAATTTATTTAATAAAATTATTTGTTTCAGGAAATTTTAAAATTCCTTTTTTTAAATTATTTACTTTAAGAAACCTTTTATCATATTATTTCTTTTAAAGCATTTTTTAACTATTTATTCTTGAGAGTCGTTTTTACTTTCTTGTATATAAGGGTACAGTAAAAGAAGTGTAAAAGTTAAAAAAAAATGAACTCTCGTTTTTATCGAATTTCTACTTTTCAGACCTCTATGAGTTGGAAAAATACATTTTTAGCATATTTATTGCCATTTAAGTTCACATAAATAAGTTTAGAAACGTTTTATAGATCTGCTTTGCCAGTATTTTTTTTAAAAAAAAGATTATTTATGATTTGAAGAATATTAGAAATAAGCTTGGAAAATTTTATGCATTTTTCCTTAAATATTCTTAAAGCGTTAAAAACATTTAAAAAATCCTTTGAGTAACTATGTAAATAAATCATAAAGAATTGGGAATCGATTTATTTTTACACATGGCTAAAATAAAATAGTAACATATATTTTGATGAAACAAATGAATTTTTCTTTTTATAAAAATAAACACTTTAAAAAACAGTATACATTTATTTGGTAAAACTGAAGCGACAAATAAAGATAATTCTTCATTTGCATATTTTAGTGGCACCTATGTCATGATAATGTACTTCCTCATTTTCTCACCATTAACGCATATTATTTGAATGAAAAAATATTGAAAGTGATCCATGAGACATTTTCTTACCCCGAAGTCAAAATTATAGGTCATAGATTTGATTCACCAAAGACTGCTTTGAAGAATATAGATTCCAGCAGTTGGCCCAGAATTCGAAGACAGTTTGGACTAAGACCACCTAGATCACTTAAAAGGAAATTATTTTGATAAACTATATCGAGTACTGTGGTGGTATGTAGATTATTATGATCTCTGCAGAAACAACAGGACGAATGTTGTTGGAAACATTTCTTTAATAATCACATTCACACACTTAAACATACACTAACACAAAGGCAAGACATTCACGAGCGCGGCTTCACAGTTCAGCATCACATCTCGTTCTAATTACAATCGCAATGCATTATGGGATGACATATGGGATGATCTAATCAGGTATCGCCATCTAGTATCCAAAAGAGAAAATAAGTGTAATGCAACTGCTACAGTACTACTATATCGAGTTGAGTTCTATCTAATCTGTTCTATGAGCAATAAAACATATTCTCACCTTTTTTTTTATTTATCTTAGTATAAATCCATGAAAGAATTGTATTGATATACACTATCGTATGATCGTATCATACGATACGATATCGCATCACAATATCGTATTGATTACTCCATCCATTATGAAGTGGAAATACCAATGCCAGTGGGACAAGCCAAATGGTTTTATTTTGGCTTTTAGCTCTCGAGAAAGTTTTCGTGTTGGAAAAAGTTTCAGTAAGCACAGAGCCATCAACAGCTCCCGCTTTAGCCAAAGTGTCCACAATCTCAAATGCATAGGAACAAGTAAGCTTATTGGCTATGCATTTGGTCAAAACTCTTACATATGTTTATAAACATGTTGTTAAGATATTTTGCTAAAATTCATCATTTCTGTTCGCACTTTTATCACCGACTGAATTGCAACGAATCATTTAAAAAAAAATTATATGCTAAATGTCACACATCAAATATAATTCATGTACTAAAAAATCGTGTTTTGGCGGAGAAAATATTTAGATACGAATTCCAAACTGATTACATATGCATATTTTTCAATCTTACCTACATATGAATTGGTCATTTAAATTTTAAAAAAAATCATGAATGCACATAGTTTAGCATGTTATTTGAAATAATCTGCTATATCACAGTATTCATTTTACAGTTTATCAATCGTTACTTATATTTTTGAACTCACACTCAGTTTTACCATGGTGAAATCGGATCCGAGATGGCGCTATATGACATTATCAGCATGAGAGCAGATGCAAAAAGGCTCTAATAATTAATTATAAAAGAAATGCTTTTTTTGTGTGTAAAATCGCGTTTTTTCAGAAAAGACACTTATATACATAAACTTAAAAAGCAAAAATAAATATAAATACATAAGTAAAAATGAAAGTAAAAAGTGCGACTCGAACCGAGGAGCCGGAACACACGCGTCATTCATGTTCCGCCCACTCTACAGCATTCACTGTCAACACTTGAAAGAAATTGAAAATACTTATTATAATAGTTACAATTTTTTTTTGCGTAAAATCGCGTTTTTCTAAGAAATACACTTATATAGATAAGCTTATAAAGCAAAACCGTATCTAAATATAAGATTTGATCTATCTGGTTCGAGCCGTTTCAAAATTTAGTTATATTAACGTCCCGTTTTAAAGCAACACTAGGGCTATTTTGGGACGGACCTTGCAACTTTTTACCGCGGCCTCATGACGAGGACGACACCTGAGTTGGAACCCCACTACCCCCACACTAGCGGTAGGACGTTTGACCCAGATGGTTTTAATGTGTACCTGACACATTTACAAGACGGTTCTTCGATGAAATCGGGCCCCGAACCTGAAGCCGAGACCTTACCACCAGGCCACCACGACCCAAAGAGATAGATAAATAATATATATATATATATATATATATATATATATATATGAATATTTAGTAATATTTAGTAAAGACGATGAAACTTGCATTCAGAAGAAAGAAATAGAAACGAAATCAAGAAGTCAAAAAGTTTGTCAAAAATAAGTTTCAAAAAATTTAATTAAACCCGAAAATAAGTTTAACCTTCGGCAAACAGATAAACTCTATGACTTGCATCGTTCAATTATGAAATCCATTATATTATATAATATGATAAATTATTTCATGAAATAAATCCTATGAAAGAACTGAATTACATAACTCAATGGCAGCAAATACACATTTTTTATTTGTCGAGTAGACTGTTTATAATCTGATTCCATGATTCCATTAAATTCATATTTTCAATCCTATTAATCCAATGTGAAATTTTAGTAAATGTATTTCGAATTAATAGTTCAGCAGCCAGAAAAGAGTTGGGCTAAAAAGCTGGTTGCCAAAGACGTCTAATATGACAAATTTTATTTGAATTTTGAAGTTACTATAAAATTGAAAATTTAAAAAAAAATTTAAGAAATTTTTTTTGTTGAAATTTTAAAAAGTCTTCCATGAAAACTCATTTTATGGTTTCATATTCATTTCTTCCTTACTATAAGCATGTAACAATATTTTATACTATCTGAATAGATAAAATATGTCATGTTTCTCTTCCAATCAAATGAATTCGCTAAAAAAATTGAGTAAGAGAATATATATGTGTAATTATATCTCTTAATATAATATAAATTCTAATTTTTATCTTAATTTAATACATATTAACTTCATTCTAAAATGTTTTCTTATTTCCTTAACCAATTCCTACTTTTATATTTAATTTAACACACGCTTAGTAAAACTGCTTAATTCAGCAGGCTCTCATTCTCCGAGTAAAGGGATAAAATTCCTTAATGTTTACAACATTCTTTTAAAGATACCTAAATTTTCTTTTCTAATTTGAGAGGTGTGAAAAAATCCTTATCAAAATCTCATAGTAAAACTACTGAAAATAATTTCTGTTTCCTTTGCTCTTGTCTTACGGTGTATACTGATGTCACTTATCGCCTGGGCAAATTATGTCTCCTGGATGAAATAAATCAAAATTAACTTTCAAAAGTCAAAAGTTTACACACGCATGCATACACACACGCGCGCGCACGTGCGCACCCACACATATGTGCGCACTCACGCACATAGGGAATACGAAAGAAATAAATTCTGGTTTTTACTCCTGCTGATAGTATTTTGATACTTCTGAGAATTCGAAACTATTACGGAAAAACATCTTTTATTTGGCCTTCTCATAAACTAAGTATGTAAATGCTATTTGGAGTTCGGACTGACTATCTTACTAAAGCGCTGTTCTCATTTCGTACAAAGCACACCCATAAATACCATCTGTAGTCTCTACCCATATCCATAAATACATCTGTAGTCTGTCTTTCATGTTTGAACGATTCATGATTTTAAAAATGAAATTTTAAAATCAATCTTTCATTCGTACGCTGATGGGGTTGAAATTCGAAACTTTGCAAAGCAGTGTTTTCTTGATGACAGTATAATCAGGTTTCTGAAATTTATATTAATCAACAAATTTTTGCTAAATTTGGAAATATGAGAAATATGTTTACAAGATTCCGCTGTATATAATAGTAGTCAATTAAGAAATTAATGAAAATGTCTGACTTTTGAAAATGATAAAATATTAAAATATAACTTTACTAGTGCTTTTAAAAGAATAAACTTATTGTTTTATCAAAATAAATAAATAAAAATGACGGTCATCATAAAAACATAAAAGTGCCACTACTGAAAAAGATGAAATGAAGAAATTAAGCGACTATGAATATTGTATGGAAAAATATCCTAAACACCCTTTAAATTAAGATACATTATGAATGGAATTAAAATTTCAATACATTTATTTAGATTATTTTTATTAACCCTTTATCTTTTTACAATTTTGGTTTTGATGTAAAATTTTTTTATAAAAATATTTATTTTAGATACATTAATAAATTGCGTTCTTAAAATCATTTTATTTTTAAGTTGTATTTCAATCAATATAAGTAACATTGATATTGAGTGCATTTTTTAGGATATTGTACAAATATTTCATAAAAATATTCAATATGGTGAGCAGTTGGGAATGCAAAATTAAACACAAGTTATACAAATTTAAATACAAGCAATGAAAATGTGAATATATTTTATTTATATTTACATCTACATGAATATTACTTTTATATTTTATTGCTCTAGAAATAATAGGAATATATATATATATATAGGGCAAAGAATATTTTTTTTATAAATATGAAATATAAATTATATTTTTCCATTTTTAAAATACTTAAAAAGCCCAACGCATTACGAAGTTTTTTTTAAAGAAAGGCACTATAAAAGTAGCGATTGATTAATTAAAAAACAATAAATACTGTGAAAGATAATTTCCCCAGATTTATTTCCTACCCTAAGAGCACACACATATATTGTACAATATTGTGTGCCATTAAACAATATTCGAATAGGAATATATTCGAATTCAATATCGAATAACAAAAAGACGCATAATATTGTGCAACAGATTGTAATACCTGAATCGGCGGCTTTTATCAAACTTCTGCTTTGTATGCTCAAATATTGTGTACTCAAACATTTCCTTGTATATTTTTACAATGTGGCTCGTTTTGACTTTGACTTCATTGAAATTTAGTTTAGTTATATAACGTCACGTTTTAAAGCAACGTTAGGGCTATTTTGAACTGCGAGATGATGAAGACGGTACCTGAGCTGGCACCCCCTACAAACTTCCACACCTCACCAGCGGGAGGACTTCATTGAAGAAAACCAAGTTTGCAGTTTGAGTTCTTTCCCCTTCATTACCATCATGTTGTACTCAGTATGAATGCTTTTAATACCAAGAACACACACCCAAAATCATTCGAATGTCAATGAAGAGATGGAGAATAGGATTAGTTGATTCTCAGTTTTGCTATATCATGTACAAACTGATACTGACAATCGAATGTATATGATACTTTTGTACCTCATACAATTGGTAAACGATTATTCCGCCCTTCGAATCAATCAGTTTTGCTGAGACTGGTTATTTGATATTGACCCGATTCTAAATTGGGATTTCGCTCCTTCGGAAGAGTTATTGTTAATAATGTGCCAGTAGCATTAATTTTGACATTGTTTGAAAGGTGAGACAGAAGAGGAATGAAAATACTTTGCTGATGTAGTTAGTATAGGAAAATTCAGGGATTGTTTTGTGGTATGTACATTGTTACGGGGAGTATAAAGCAGTAATGACAAGAGGTAATGGTCATATGGTTAAAAAACATTATTCATATTCATAATGTCCCCAAGGCAGAATGGTGAACTAGGTTATAGTTGCTTAATTATATGGAACTGATATAATATTGCGGACTGAAAACGAATGAGGTCGGGTAGATTATCAATCAGTATCACTCTAATTGAGGAATTGATATCGAGTACGTAGTTGATACTTTTGGTCTGCATCAATTTTGCATGTTTTGTACATTTGGATACTTGATACAAAGTATTAGGTTGATACAGTATTATGCCGGCGTAACATAGATACAGTTTTCTTTCCGTTACACGGATTCTGTCTACAATTTGATCTCGAGAACTAGGACTCCAGTAAAGAAAAAGATACTTGTCACATTTCTTGATTTTATTTACGCCATTTCTTTTAATTATTGTATTCACAATGCACGTTGACGGTCAGATAAATAGACTTCCTTTCAAGGGATTTTAAATCAAATTTACTGAAATTCCAAAATGCTATTTTAAGATCTTGTGCAAAATTTTATCCGTTCGTCTTTTAACGTTTCTGAGTTTCTGTGTTCAAAGATAAAAACATAATTTTGAAAAGGATCTCTTAACAAGACAACGAAATGTTAAGATTTTTCAACATCTCGAAGTTAGTTTTTTTGTATGATTATATTTATTTTATTTTTTACTCGAGTATTTATGAAAGTATTTACTCGGGTATTACTCGAGTATTTATGAAAACTTGAAAACCAAAGTGGTTCTATTGACATTCATTAAACAAAAGTTTATAAATTTAGAGTAAAATACTTATTTTCTTTAAAATTTTTAGAGACGTTAGATAAACATATTTAAACTGTAATGTTTTTTTTCGTTTTGCTATTTGAATTGTATAAGTATTTAAGCCAATACATCGACAAAAATATTTCATTTATATATGAAAATCGTTACCCGTACTCTAGCCAGCTACAAAATAGACTTAATTTTTTTTGTTATATAGGGTTTTTTTTTGTAAAAAACTCATCGTTTAAAGGAAATTACTACAGCTACAATAATGTACAGAAATTGTAAATTAAAATTAAAAAAAACTTTTAAAGAATGTATTAGAAGTTTATTTAATACTTTTATACTTTGGTAATACTTATGAAATTTCAGTGGCTCAAAAACTGAAAAATTAGATGCCACAATAATTCGTTGTAAAAATGTAACAGTTTGCGCAAACGTAAATTAACAATACTTCAACTTTCATAACTTATAATTAAAGCAAAGAGCACAAAAGAATGATACAGTCTTAGTCTAAAAATAGTCTTATATTATTTTTCCGTAAGACTGAGTCACTTTACTGACCTGAGCAGGTTCAGTAAAATGATTGTATAGAAAAATGAGACCTGATTAAATTCAGACGTGAAGTGATTATAAGAAAAATATGGAATTTCGGAGTCATCCACAGAAATATTGTCTCCTTTTTTTATGAAGTCACCTTTTATTGAGATTCCAATCTCATTGCGTTGAATGCAATTGCTTAACAATGAACAAAGTTTTGAATATTAATCTGCAATTTTCCTCCTGAATTATGGATTAGAAAATTATCATTTTATAAATTAGATATGTTGAACGGAATGAGTTGTAATCATTATTTTTGCAAGAATTATACATAAACTAGAGGAATCATTATTTACGTATCTTGAATATACTTATCAAAGAACAAACATTTATCAAATGTATCGTTAATGAGTTTTTAAAAGTATAAATACACTATTATTGTTGAAAGATTAATTTTACTATAATTGTTCCTTTTTTCAAAGAAAAATTTTCAAATAATACTGATGGTTCCTTTATAATTAATGTTTAGTAATAATATTTATTTTTATTATAAGAATATGACTGTACATCGAGAAGAACTAAATGGAACTTAATGAATATATACTTTGCAAATAAAACCCGAACCGTTTTTAAATCGCAAATAAACTATTAATTTTAAATGTTTTGCTGTATATGGAAAGAGATCAAAAATTCATCTCAATTTTATAGAATTCCATTATTGGAAATATTTAATTTCGGTTGATGCATTTAATCAGATATCATATTTTCCATTTCGGTATAGTTTAATATCAAAGCGTATATATATCCTATTTAGGCATGTATAATGCATATATGTGGTGAATTTGAATTCGGTGTCAAATTCTGAGAATTTACCCTTCATATTTAATAACTATTTTGACGCATGTAGGTCATTAGAGGTTCCAATGAAATTTTCCTATGAATTTTAGACTCAAAATAAATGACATTAACAGATCCTAAAGAATTTTTGGACCGTGATGACCTTGTGTTAAGGTCTCGTCTTCGAAAGCAGAAGGTTTTAGGTTCGATATCCAAGTTCACTGAAGTACCGTCATGTAAGTGGATCTGATGCACATTAAATCCATCGGGGTAAATGCCTTCCTGCTGGTGTGATGCAGTAGCTTGGAGAGAGAGGTATCGTTCTCGTTATCTGACCACTCTTTAAACTTACGAATTCCAACCCAAAATAGCCCTTGTGTTGCTTTGAAAACGCATTTTTAATATAACTAATTTAAACCTGAAGGCATTTTTTTTAGAAATAGAGGAGCAGAAAGTAGAGTTTCTTCTTTATGCTGAAAATAAAATTCCCACCAAGTTTATTTCTTCGTATTTTAAAAGTTTCTAGGATCACCCCGATTTCACTTTGCATCTTTTACCCCTCTATGACTAAATATCTTGAATTCAAGAACTCACTGAATTCGTTTCTTCACACCGTTTATAATAATTTTTTTTTGTATATGAAATAAATATACAAAGGAAAAGTATACAGTAATAAATTTCTGTTTCGAGAGTTTTCATTTTAAGTTCCCAAATAATTTTGGGATTATTTGAAGCGCAGTGTGTTTAGGAATGCCATAACACAATATAATGTGCTAAATAAAGAAATTTAGTTTATGATCCTTTCACTAGTATTTCAGGTCCGTAAAAATTCTCGATCAATAAACAGAAATAATTCAATTTAAATACTTATAAGATTTTTTTTATTGCGGAAGTAATTTGAAAGGAGTATATCTGCAAAAGATGAATATAATCATTCATTTTGAATTAAAAAAAATGTATATTCATTATCGTATTTATTGATTATTGCAGTGTCAACATTTGTAGTGAGAGTATTATTTTTAATTCTGTACTTTTTTATTATCTTTTAATTTTCCATGCATAATTGCATCCATTTATAATAAATATGTTAGGTGATCTCAAAATTATTTAAATATATATATTACAGAGACTCAAGGCCCATTAAACAGTTATGGAAGTGAATGTTATAAAATGTGTCGCTGATTTTTTTATAAGTTGTTTTAGTTTTATCAGTTGGTGCTTCATTTGCTCTTTCTATACGAAAATTTTATTATAATGATTAAAAGAAAAAAACTAGATGAGCTTGAAGAGCAGTTAGTAGAGATCAGTAATTTTAAAATGATTCAAAAGGATAAACTAAATACTTTTGAAGTAACCTTGATTTAACAATGAACAATAACACGAAGTCTAAAATAATAACATTATATTCTCGAGAGACATTATCTTCATGAGATCTGTATTAAACTTTAATTGAAAAATATTGAAAAATTGTACAAATTTTGTATGTATACTAAATAAGTAGGATGTGTATAATATATTTACGTTTAACCTTTGAAATGTTTAATTAATTAATTATTAAACATTTATATGAATTACTTTTTTATTTACTATGCGGACATCTGTTTATGAAGACATGCTTACAATACCCTTATAAAACATTTGGAGTTGCAGATCTTTCATAAGAACCAATAAAAACAAGTTGCTTCCGAGCAACCATGCCAAATAACACATAACGAAGTTAGTTAATTTATATTAATCGCACGTTATGAAAATATACAAGAGTTACATTTTGATGAATCTAGTAATTTCGAACTATAATTAAACTTCAATTCTAATATCTGAACTACCATTCCATTATTAAATTTAATTCAATTGAAAAACAACGATAGTACCCTGCATAAAATGTGGCTATTTAATCATTAATTTTATTGGAATTTTATCATTTTGCATGTTCAAACAATCTATAAAATATAAAATTAAACAAGCTTATTATTTAAAATATCTTTTAAATTTCGAACATGTATTTACATAAAATATTAGAGTTAAACGATATAGGATTATTAATGTTAAAATGTTCTGCTTTTTATTCGTTTCCTATTATCTAACATCAATAATCCTGGTTTATGAACGATTACTTACTCCATACTGCTTAACTCTATAATACTTAATTTTTCCTTTCTCATTTGGTTTTAAAGAAGAGAAAAATGATATTATTGCATATTTTCTGAAATAAAATATAATTCATACGTCATCATACGTAAGCGAAAACATCCTTGAATGTGTATATATTTAGCAATCGATGTTTCAACATTTCTCAGACAGATTTATTCTCCAACTTCTGTTATGGTTGACGCAGCACACCTGCTGCAGACCATTTCGTGGGCGTTGACAGAATTTCTATTATGGTATTTTATTCCTTTTTTTATTAACGATCAATAAGATTTTATCTTTCAATTGTAAAACGTCTTCATACTGATTATTTTACTTTCTTTAATCTTTTTGTATATTATTATCGTTTACAGCTGTAATGTATTGCAGCTTGCCAAATGACAAAGTATTCATTTCTTGTTGCATTGCATTAAAGATAACTGCCCTTTTAATTATTAAATTTGCTCTAAATATATTTTGGGTGGTGATAAATCGGATCTTAATTAAGATTATTTTTCTGAAATTTTTCAAGTTTTTGACAATTATATGTTTAATTGATTTTATCTTTACCAATATAGTTTCTAATAAAAATTACCACATGGAGAACATATCCCTTTCCCTTTCATATCCGAATTAATCAAAGTTAATACTTTAATATTTTTCATGATACTGGTTCCATTATTAGTCTTTTTTTTTATTGGATTTTGAGATTTGCAATTTTCTTATAAATTATTTCATCAGTATTTTTAAGCGAGTCCATTTCATTGTTTGATATTACGTCCAAAAATTATGTTTATTGCTTTCCATAACTGAATAGCAAATTTTCCCCTCTCATTTCAAATTATACTTATCATGATTATTTATTTGATCATATTGCTCAATAGAGTGAAATAAAATTTTACGTCGTGTAGAGTCTTAAAAGTTAGAAATGATTTTATTTCCAATTTATTGAATAATTATTCAAAATCTTTTAAATATGTCTGTAATTTAGATTCAATATCCATCTTTATTCTTCAGCCTGAGATGGCAGACTAGTGTAAATATTATGCAGCTTTGTTAATTTAGATAGTTTAATATTTAAGCAATTAATTAAATACTATGTTTCTTATGAATATTATTAACCGGATATTCTTTTATTAAGGTACACATTTATAATTCTTGGTACTTCTCTTATAAGGATGAATCAAATTTGGATTTATTTAATTCTTTACTCAGCTTACTTTTTGAAGGAGCACGTTTCAATCCGAAAATATTTACAGTTGATGGAAGAAGATGTTACTATATGTGGATAAAAATCATAGAATGGTAATATATGCAAATCATATTAGGAAAAATTGCACTCTGCTCAGATTGGCTAGCCCATCAATTATTTACTGAATTAGAGCACGACTGAGAAACATGAGTTAATTATGCATTCTATCCTGTGATCTTATCTAGCACTGTTCGAGGTCGCGATCGCTCTGTGTAAAAGCGGAAGGTTCCATGTTCGAAATCTGATTTTACCTTAAAACAGCCGCGTAAGCAGGCTTGGTGTGCGTTAAATACTTTTAGATCAAACGTCTTTCCACTGATATCTGCGACAGCTTGCAGTGGGAGATGCCCACTTAGATATCGTCCTCGTCATCTGACTGTTGTTCAAAATTGCGCGATGTGCTCCTAGTATTCTAACAAAGTGGAACGTTAGTATAATTAAATTAAACAATTTTGTTCAAAAACTGACGATCCGATGTGCATTTCTTCTTTAACGACTTATTTACTGTCATGTGCGTCTGAATTGAGCTAGGATCAAAGGGATCTAGGATTTTTCTCACTGTGATTTGTATATGAATTTCCAACTTTCTAAATAATAAAATTGCAATTATGTTGTTAATTTTTTGCGTTTTAATGACGTATTTGACACGTGCATGGAATTATTGAATTTTTACTATTTAAATTTGCAGTTAAATGAAAGAATGAAGTAATTTAAAACACAAATATCATTTCGATAAACTTCAATATCTCAAATGTCCTTTCTGTTATTATAAGGGTTGCAATAACATTAAATGTCTCAAACAGGATGTGCCATATAATGAGGATATTAACTAAATTTATAGCACAAGAGATTTACTAGAGCTGTTGGCTCATGTTTCCCTTTGATATTGAAATTTTCTCTTCAGAATCTTTCAGCTTATCTCTGAAAATTTGTAAGACGTCTTTCCGATGCTGTTTGTGCAATGTTAAAAGGTTTGCTTCCATCTCTTTAGAATGTCTTTCCAGTGAACGTGTTGATGTGGCTTTGGTTAATGTAACTCGAACACTACACAAATAAGGTAGAAAATGATTACGAAGTACTCCTTTGATTTACTGTAGGTACATAAATGGTAATTAACTGAAAGTCAATGCCTTGAAGAAAGGAACCTTATTTGCGAGATACTGAGGTTTGTTTGAGTAATTGTATATTGGCTCTAAAATAATGCATGAGAAATGAATTGTTTTTGTGAAACTTTTATATCTTTAAAGATTATCGAGTTTGAAATTATATAATATGAAACAAATATTTCGTATTATGTTGGCTTATCTTTATAAACTAAACTAGTCTGATTCATATAGTCGTTTTGAAAATTCCTATACAATCCAACAAGACTTTATTTCAGAAACCCTACGAATCCTAAAGTTTACTTATTATTTTTGCTCTCTTCATAATCTGAGCATATATAAATCCACTTATCTATCAATGAAAATTTATGCCGACTCGCGTTACTAAAAGTAATTTCCTCATAATCCTCCTACAGTGAAAAATCTACCAGGCTCAATAAAGGGTAACAACGCTTTATTCTATATGATTCTACAAAAAACATGATGAAACAGACGAAATGTATATTAAACAGCATCTGCCGAAATCAACAATACACAAGTAACACATCACAATAACACGAAGGTCTCTGAGAGAATACTTTGTAGATGAATTCGCCAAAGAGAGACTTCGCTCAACTATTTGTTTAAGCTTAACTCGACTGATAATTTCTCTCTAGTTTGCACAGGTTTGCTTCATGTATAACTTCAGCAACAGTAGTTGAATTTTCCAGAGCAAATGCTAGAATCCTTATGAAGCTATAGTAAATATTATCGAATATTCTGGTTCTTCATTTTTATCGCCAATTTGTCGCCAAGACCGAGGATCACTGACCCAATACGCCTTCAGACTCTTTTTGAATATTTAAAAAAAATTCTTTACCATGGAACTAACTGCTCAAGATAGTAATATTACAAATTCGTAACAATATAAAGTGTAAAGTAAATGACACATCAAAATGTTCACCATGATTCATTTTGAACGGACGTCCGCAACAGATACTTCGTCTTAGAATCGTTTTAAAGCATATATTTATTTATTAAAATGTATCTTTCTTATTTGTCGAGTTTAATCATAAATTATTAAAGGTTTTCATTACAACTGAAAGCTGCAAATGGGCTTTGCCTAGATAATAAAGTAAGTGGCCTTAAATAAAAAATATTAGAAAATATCCTAATAAAAATTTCATTAAGCATTAAAAATTGCAAAAAAATTATTTTACACTGCTTCCTACCATATTGTTATTCCTTGATAAATCTAATTTCAAGATTTAGACTTAATAGTCATAAGTGCATTAAACAGTCTTGTATTTCACTAAAGTTCCTATCCCTTTCTACTACTTCTTTGGTAAAATATATAATAAATTACTCAAACTTTGATTTAATAAACCATATAAATGCAATGACTATGAAGCTATACCGCATGCCGAATCTTCTTATTTTTTTACTACCTCATTATCTTGAGCACAACTCATAAATGAAAAAAAAAAGATTGTGCATGGAAAGATTGAAGAAAGTAAAAGTTAACACTTTTATAAACCAACATAAAAAAAATGTACATAAAAATCAAAAATTTCAAAATAAAAAAATATATACATTTTTTAAACTACATATTATTAACTTCATTAAAAAATGGTAAATTAAATATAAATATGAAAACCATTTTTTATCAACCCATTGAATAACAAATAAAAATTTAAAAAAATATATACAATCTTAATCTGATTATTAGCAACATAATTAACGCCTGTTTTGTAAATACAGGAATTTTGAGACTTAGAGCGGCACAGATCAAGTGAAAATTCTGTAATCTATATTTCTAATCTATATTTTGTAATCTATGATCATTTGTAATCTCTGCTACTCTATTAAAATTTTAATAGTGAGTTAAATTTTATGTTAATCATTATCCGAAATTTAATGCTTTTGGGATATTTGTTTATTAATCAACAGCAAAAGTCTCTAACCAAGATATAATATTAAACGAAACATTTTACATATTTATCTAGAAACGAAATAACTTTTCCATTTCTATTCTCATTGTTAAATATTTTCAGATCTTTCAGGATTCAAAGAGAAATGGTATACCATGTTTAGAATATGTTATATTCAGTCTTCAAAAACGATTTTAAAACTTTTCGTAATCTTTTCGATAAAGAAAAATTAAAAAAAAAATTCTTTAAATCCGAAGACGACAGATTCATTTGTATTTTTGTGTTCATATCTTCAAATAATTAAAAAAAATCCAAAACTATTTCTACATCGAAGATTGAAAAACATCTACATCTGCGTTTTTTTTAATTAAAAAAAAGCGAATCTTTAGTGAGCTTCTTAAATCAAAAATCATTTCTTCCAGTAATTAGACGATATTATTTCACCTTGTATTTTGTGTTCTTATCTTCAGATAATTAAAAAGTCATCAAATTCTTTTTGTCATCTACTTTTTACCATAATTTACGCTTCTTTTAATTAACAAAAGACGAATCATCAGAGCTCTTCAAAAATTAAAAAGCATTTCCCCCAACAATTAGACTATCTTATTTCGCCCACGCTGCAGTTTATACCATTGCTGAAAAGGTTGTTAGCACATGTTGGCGGTGCACCTTGCGAAGGTGTGCAATCAATATTTTGGGAGGCATTTTGCAGCAACATATGTCGCAATTTCATTTAGAATTATGTATTGATCATATCCAGAAAATGCTTTTTCATGGTGGTATTAACACCTTCTCCGTACAATTTCATTGCGTCAGTTGTATATTAAGAAGCTGTATGTATGGGAAAAGCTTAATTTTTATGACAACATGCAATGATATATTCTTTCATATCCTCAATGTTTTTTCAAATAATTTTTAATACATTTTATTCATAAAATGAAAGCCTTTTTTACTACTTCAAGATTAATATTTAATGCGAATTTATGAATATATGATGTAATTATGTATCAATGCATGATGTACAACTTGATGTATTTATCAAACACACTTCCTTCTGAAATCAGCACTTTTCACAAAAATAAGACTTTACGATGTCACCTTCTTTTCCATATTAAAGAAAGTTTTATGACTCTTTCGGAATATTGTCGCATTAATTTCTTTAAATAGACTATTTTCATACTTTTTATTTAATAGATAGAAATATTTATACTTCAAGGTTTAAGAAACAATATGTATTTTTCAAATAGAATTGGTATATTCATCGATAATCTGCAATCATGCATCTAATTTGAGATACATTCAAATTCATCAAATACATTGACATAAAATCTAGATTTTTAGACAGATGTGAATTGTTGAATAAGATATTTTCCTATTTTTATTCACGAATGTCTAAGCGTTCTCTGTTTGTATTTTCCTCACTTTCTAAGAGACTATTATTTGATATATTTTTTGTATCACTTGAAACTCTTCGAGATTACTGTTGAATGTAGAGAAATATTTTCATCAAATACGAAATGCATAAAAATTAAAATCGATATAATAAAAAAAAGATATGATTTCAGTATCTAAGAAATTATAGATTTTTTTTTCATATTGCAAATGTTTCTTTGAATGACTTGAAGTTTTTAAACTTCGAAATTAATTTTATAAGTGAGAAATTTATTCTGCTCGCAAAATAAACTAAATAATAAAAATCCAAATTGAACTGTAGATTTTATTTAGTTTATCCAAATAATTGATTTTTATGGTTCATCTTAAATACTTATTAGAAAATTATTTTATCATTTTCATAAAAGAATTCATTTTATTATTTCTTCTCGGAAGCAATCTGACTTTCCTACTTTTGTGGTAATTGAATTTTAAAACTGTGTAAGAAAAATCCGTTTATTTTGAAAATTAAAAATAAGAAGCTGTATGTATGGGAAAAGATTAATTTCTATGATTAAAAGATTAATTTTCAAATAAAAAAATAGTCCAAGATATACTTAAGAGAAAATAAACGATCTATTTCAGTTAAATATTTTCATTTAAAAATGTTTAATGACGAAATAAAGAACAGATAAAGACATGTAACTCTATTTTCAAAATGAAATGTTTTTTTTTCTTATTTAATTGCATTCAATTATTCTCATTTTAGGTTCTCGTTTTCAATTCACTCATTTTCGTTTCGAATTATTTCTAATACGAAAAGTCACCGAAAGATTATTCTAATTATATGCAAAAGACATTTTACGAAATTAAAAATTGATTAGATTTTAAAGTTTTTTTGAAAATTTCAAATTTTAATGTTTATTTCAAAGACAATCTGTACGAATACTTAAATCAAAATACTTGAATGAATGGCCAAAAATGAAATAATTAGTTTATCGAAGAAATGAAAGGAAGTAGAACAGCCAAAATTTAATTATATTTTGATATCCGTTTTCATTTTTGATTTTTGTATTTCAACAACCTTTTAATGCATACTGCAAGCAAAAATATTCCAAATTCTTATTTTATTTATTCCAACAAATTACATTTTTTTCCTGTTCATTATTTATAAAAATTAGCACTTTAAAACAGAACAAATATTCATTTATTTCTCTTTTCCTTGATAATGTAATAATGTTAAACAATTAAATTTTAAAATTTTAAAATATAGTTCATGTTTTTATTATTTTTCTCGGAATCTGTTACTAGTAATCTAGACGAAAATATTTTTTAAGTAGATGAAAAGTACTATATAAAGACGTAAATATCAAATTAATCAAACAATTTTTTAACATATTTTTGGATTTTGTGTTGGCATGCACGAAATTAAAATCAAAGATGAAAAATAACGTTTTGAAGCAATTAATTATATTAGGAATAAACTCTTAGTAACATATATGTAGTTAATTGAAAAGAGTTTAAGACTCTTATTTGATGTTGTAATAGTTAATAAGTACTGTGAGAATTTGATATATTGAAGGATTAGGAGCTAAAGATTCCATTTAGACGGTTTGAGAAAAGGAAATGATGCAAAATAGACTGGATTAAATTAATTACTTTTTTTTTATCTTAAAAGGGAAAACGTTCAATATATTCTAGCTCATTGACAACAGTGTGGTGTATTAATATGTCATCATCATATGTCACTTGTGCTATTTACATTTGAAAGATTATTTTGCTACACATAATCAAAAAGGAAATATTAAATGAAAGCAGAATTTTTTTTAAATAAACTTATTTTATTTTTAAAGGAAGTTTTCAAAAAAATAAGTTACAACTGAACTGGCATTATATCTTAATGTGTTTTTCAATAATTTTGATAAATCACATTTATTTACATGTTCTTTTCATAAAAAACAGCTAAATTTAGAATGTCCTAATCAATTTCGTGCTTTATATATTACACTGATTATTTTAATGAAGTACTTTGTAAAAAATTAAAGCGAGAGAAAAGAAATTTTTCTCTTCGCTTGAGAAGTGTGGGCGTGTAGATATTAATGATAAGAGGATAGTTTCAGGCAGATGGACATAAAAATCAAGTTACAGGAAAAAACACACAAAAAAAGATAGAAATTTACTTATTTAAAGAACTTGCTTCTATATGCAATAATAATAATAATGAAGGGAACCATTAAAGTGAAACAAAATACATTCCCAGTTTTAATGAGACAAATAAACAAAAAAGAAAGTTTATAAAACATCAAAATAAACGATTGATCACTCCGGGGAGAAATTTAGTTCGAATAAACATTTTAGAATATGTTAATAACTGAATTAAGGTTATTTTTAATCTAAAGTTGTTATGAGTTTAAATGTAATTGTTTTCATACAGAGAAAGTGTTGTCTTTTTTACATTAGAGAAATGAAGCAACAACACGGTATAGTTCTATCAAATTCTATATGAAAACACTTATGAAATTCTTGCAGAAAAAGGTATATTAAGATCCCAAAAGAATGAATTTTCTATAAGAATATAAATATCTCTTAGAAATCCTTTATTTTTTTTATATTACTCCTATTTAACGAGCCGAAAGATGCCATTTATAATTTTTTTTCTAATATAAAATATTTAAAAATTAATTTTTCATATTACAACAAAGATGCTTCCATGCTACATATCTTATAAATTTAAACGAGCGATTCTTGTATTCATATAAATTTATTTATTTCGTGAATCTTGGAAACGGCTCTAACGATTTCGATCAAATTTTATATTTAGATAAGGTTTCGCTTTGCAAGTTTATTTATATAGCTGTTCTTAATGGAAAAAAACCTCGATTTTACAGGAAAAAAATATATTTTATAAATAATTATTAGAGCCTTTTACAATCTGCTCTCATGCTGTCAGTGCCATATAGTGCCATCTCGAACCCGATATCAGCATGGTAAAACGGATTAAAATGAACTGTAAAATGTAAAACGAATACTGTAATATAGCAGATTGTTTCAAATAGCATTAAACAATAAATAACAATAACATTTGTTAAACTAAAAGCATTCATGATTTTTTTAAATATTTAAATGACCAGTTCATATGTAAGTAAGATTGAAAAATATTGATATGTAATAAATTTAAGTATTCATATATATAAGTATACGTATCTAAATGTTTTCCCCGAAAAAACACAATTTTGCAAAAAAAAAAAAAAAAAAATGCCGGGCAAAGCTTAGTTTTCCAGATATATTAGAAATGATTTTTAGAAATGAACTCAGTTGATATTATAAATTTTATGTCAGCTTATCGAATTAATTTAGAGACGTAGAACAAATCATGGGGAACGACCAGCAATATTAATAAAATTATTATTGATTTTATTTTTGTTATATATTTAATTATTTTATTCTTAACATACATATTCATAATCAATAGAATATTTACATTTTTTTGCATTAAGAATGAAAAAATTAAACTGGCCATCTATACGTATCAATGAAATATTTGAATTTGATTAAACAACTGTTCATTCGCTGAATTGATGTTATAGATGATGGGAATTTATATTCAACCAAAAATTTCAATTACTTCATTTCTGATTCGTAAACTAAGTAAAATAATTTTTTGATGTCATACAATCGACAAAATGACTCTAAAATAATTTAATTTTTTAAATGTTACAAATAAAAGTGAATTTGCAAAATATGCAACATTTTTTTATGCATCAAGAAGCATATTTGTGAAATCTATAATATTTGTTTTTATTCAAGACGAAAAGATAACGCCGAAAAATTCTTATTCTAAAAATAGAGAAGAGTATCTCTATTTCCAGCTCTCATGATGATAGCTTAGATTCAAAAATTCTTGCGAAAAGGGAAAAACATATTCTAAAACTTTGAAATCGAAAGGATAGGGATTTAAAAATATGCGATGTGATAAAATAATGTTAGAACTCATTTCAGCAGAAGATATTTTGAAAAAGAATTCTAACACTGTAAAAAGATAAAGAAATGTATTGCCTTATCCTCTTTACACAGGAAAAAATATCTGTTTAATTTATACAGTGTTATTTGAATATGTGTAAATTATTAATCAATTAGAAAATAAATATTATTTTTTTGTCAAGAAATTTAAATAAAATAAATAATAAAAAATGTAAGAGTAAAATCAAGATTCCGAAATTCTTTCTGCAGACGATAAAAAAATGATAGATTTTATCATTGAAGATTTGTTTCAAGATTATTAAGAAGGAATTTTGTAATTGATTTTTCATTGATTCATTGGCTTTCTAGAGTTTGAAATACACTATTTTAATGCTTTTTGATGCAAATACAATATTTTAATGCTTTTTGATAAAAATACACTATTTTAATGTTTTCAAAATTCTTCAATTACTTTAATCAAATTTTATTCTATACTATTAATATATAGAATCTTAAGGGAATTCTTCCAATATTCCTTAATATTTGTAATAATCTATATCTATACTTATAATAAACCTAAATGTGTGTGTGTGTGTGTGTGTGTGCGTGTGCGTTGGCGCTCTACAGTCCAGACCATTCAACCTACAGCTACCAAATTTGGCACGTGTATACCTTGGAGACCGGGAACGTGCACCTGGGGGTTATTTTTTCGAATTTTTAATTAGAATTTTATTTATTTAAAAATTAAGCGAAATTTTGGCGTTTTTCTGCTATAACTTCCGAAAATATTACCGCCCAAAAAATATTTTTTACATGACGTTAAAGATCAAAAATTTATCTTTTCAATGATACCAATGTTTTAACCTTAAAATTAAATTTCTATTTTTAATGAATTTTTAAATAAATATTTTAACTATATTTTCCAACAATTTTTTTCGTACAAAATAAAAATAAAATTCAAGGTGCACGAACACGCTTCGCATTCATGGGAAAAAATTAGCTTTTTTCAAGTGTTGTCATCACATTGATTAAAGCTGCAATTAAAAATATATTAAATCTTTTTGGAAATGAAATCTGCAAAAATATAATTTTCGGCACGTGTCTGTAAAAAAGAAAACATATATGAAATATTATTGTTTCTAAAAATTAAATCCAAGAAAAATTATTTTATGATCTTTTACACTCTCTATATTATTAATCCAATAAATCAGTTATATTTTAAGGCAAGTTTTGTTTAATATGAACAGGATATCCATTCAAATCAGGACCACACAGCTAATTTGTAAACCTTTAGTAAGACACAGATCTGCTAAAATGATCTAAAAGGAAAATGATTATATTTTATGTAACTTGATTCAATAAATGCTCTAATAAATAACGAATTTTTGATTTTACATAAAGCTTCTGTTGTGAAAATCACGATTAACAAAATGTTCTTGAAACACTAATATTTTAAATAAAAAGATTTTATTTCCAATCAACTAAATCAATCACTTAAACTGACTGATTTATGAAAATTTGAATATCACTATTCAATAAAAAAAGGATAATTTTAGATTTTCTATCGATCGTTTCAAAGAAAATACGCCAATTAGCGCGCAGGTTTTTCAAGATTAATTGGCCTAAGATTATGAAAATGTTGAGTTTTTCTAAATTTTTAACATTCCAAACTTCATAAATAAGTCTTAGTTCATCGTGGAAAATAGAAACATTCATTCATTTATTTAAAATTGGGTGTGTCCAGAATATTTCTCAGAATATGATACCTTACTGCTTTAAATTTAGACTTCATAATTTTTGAAATATTTTTATAGGCCGCAACAAAATATTATTATTGATTTCATTTCAACCCTCTTGAAAGCAAAACTAAAAACTGAATTTTATGCTGAATCTGAGAAATTTTTGTTGAATTATTCTTTGAGATATGACATAAATTATGAAAAATATTTTGTAGTCCACATAAGACTTATATACCGAGCGATTCTGTTTGCAATACTCATATTCAATAATAATAATAATAAATAAATAACAATAAAGATGATAAATAAAATAAAACGCTTGGTTTTATTAAAAAGTATCGTTATATTAATTGCAATTTCATCATTTCTACTTTAAATTAAATTTGAAGTTTTACCGGAAATGACAACAAATTAGCAAAATTTATACAGTAAATTGAACGAAACGATCTAAACAACAGTATAAGTTTGATATGACTATCAAAATTTGAAGACTAAAAATGTTTTGTTTGAGAATCTGTTAAGAGACCAGTTACTTAAAATATTTAATTGAAAATTGTAGCGAGCGGTAATACTGGCGAACCGGCTGGTCGCCAAAGACGGCTAGTAATCAATAAAACAAGATATGTGTTGCGACATGAAACTTTCCTTAGAATTTTATATGAGAGACCAAATCTAATCAATTGAGAAAGACATCATAATTTTTGAACATTTCATCACTTGTCTATACTTATATAAAGCTCAATGTGTGTGTGTGTGTTTTGGCGCTCAACAGGCCAGACCCTTTGACCTACAACTACCAAATTTGGTACATGTATTAATTGGAGGTGGCGAATGTGCACCTGGGGTCCCTTTTTTGAATTTTTAATTAGAATTTTAATTATTAATTAAAACCTAATTTTAACCAAAAAAATCTTTATTTTCCCCACCGCTAAATTAGTAAGGCTTCAGTTTTTTCCCCACGCTAATGAAGCTAGGCTTAATATTTTTCAATTATTTTAAACGATTCTGTTTGTTTTCTTAATGTTTGATGCATTTAAAATTAAACATTGCTAATTAATCGATCTCTCAGATTCATTATGAAGTACTTTTGAATTAATATAAAACAGAATAAAGGAAATTGAAAATTTCTAATTTGCATAGCGTTACCCCAACTGGTGTAGAAAAATTCACGCATTTGCGTTACCGTAACTGGCGATGAAAATTCACGCTTGCGCATTGTGTTCTGATTGTTGTGTCTGATTGCGGACTTGTTTTAATTATTTTTAGGTTAGTTGAATGCTTTTGTAATTAAATTATTTATGTTAGTTATATATTTTTTGTATATGCTTATGGTCTTAAGTGCATCGTTTTTTAAGTAGTTTTTTTTTTCCTGTTTCCAACCGATTATTTTAAACGATTCGCTTTATTTTCTTAGTATTTGATACATATAAAATTAAACATTGTTAATTAATTGATCTGTTCATGATGAATCTGAGAAAATTTTGTTGACAAATTCTTGAAATATTACATAAATTAAGATAGATATTCTTTAGTGCCCATAAAGTTTAAAAGCTCAGTGACTCTGTTTTCAGTAATGATATTATAAAAAAATGCTTTGTTTCAGTAAAAAATATTATTATATTAATTGCAGATTAATCCTTTCCACTTTAATTTAAGGCATAAATTCTACGGGAGCTAACAAACAATTAGAGAGGTACATATTACGTTATGACTGAAGGATTTTATAATATTATGAGTGAGTTATATGACTATCAAAATTTGAAGTTTTAAAATATTTAGATGAAGTAGCTGTTAAAGTAGAAATTGCATAAAATATTTAATTATTGAAATTTTAAAGAATATTAAGATTGGCGAACCTGTTGGTCACCAAAGGCGGCGAGTAGATTATAAATTAAATATTAGAAATTAGAAAATAATTAAACTGAATAAGAAATATCTGCTTTCTTTGAACCCTAATAAAAGCGCGTTTTCAAAAAATTGTTTTTATAATAAAAATGTAATCAAAATAATATTTCGGAAATTGATATGAATATCTTTTTACTACACATCTGGATACTTTTACACAGATTCAAGTAATTGATAAAGTGAAAGAAAATTCCTATCGACTTTTATTTTTACATATACAAATGGTTGAAAGATTATAGAGTTTTATTGTCTTAAAACACATCGAATAGTTAAACAAAAATTTATCCAACTTCAATAGTTTCTGGAAGATGAATTGAGTAGTTATAATCTTGTCTATGTACTTATTATAATTCTCTAGAAAATTTCTATTCTTCGAAATATTATTTTAATTCTTAAAGATTCAACTGAGGTTCCTACCTTGCAATGAATTATAATCAATCTTCGATACCTTGGTTACAAACAATCTACGATTAAAACCACTGTACCAATGATATAGAACTAAGATTCATCGAACTTTCATAGAACAAAATAACAATACCTGCGAATAGTGTTGCAAATGGCAATAAACTGTAAGAACATTATGACACATTGAATTCAATATTACTAATTTTCTTTTTGTAAAAAAAAAAATTCTTCTTTCTTTCTTCCGCTTATTTCATAATATTTGTTTAGCGATAAGGAGACATAAATATGCTTGATACTCAACAAGTGTAATCGCTCTTTCAAATCAACCACCAATGTAACCAATTTAACCCTCAATTTTATAACGTCTGATTTTTCTATAAAACCCCCACAAATATTTAATTTCTAAGTTTTCTTTCCCATTTGAAACATGCATGCTGTTGAAATCTTTATTATAATCTCTTATTTAAAAGTATGCTTAAAGTCTGAATATAAAAAAAAATAAGAGATTAAATATTCCTATTTTTTTCAGTTTGAATTTTTTTTTCTTTCAGTTTTTAAAAATAACACTGTGAGATCGAAGATAAGGGGAAAGCACGTTTCTTGAAAGCTGTTTCTAGGTAATTTCCAGTCAATAGTGAAATAATAAAAGAATAGATACTGAATAAATAATAGTTTTTTTTCAAACGAAATGAAAAACATACATGCATTAGAAATATATTTTAAAAAACTTACAACATCGATGAAAACATCTCCAATTTTTTGCTTCGTGTCCCAGTAGCTAAGCCTACTCTTCAGTGTCTCCAGAAATGTTTCATGGAACTTGAGAATTTCTGGCACTTGGCAGAAGATCTGGTCCACTTGTGATCCCTCGATTTCCTCAGAATGCTCGCTGCTTTTTAAGGGAATCATATATTTCTGCAAAGAAAAAAGAACAGATGGAAATAAATTTGTAATGGAATTTTTTCAGTCCCTCTTTTTCCCCTAAGGAAAAAAAGATTCTATTTATTCTGCAGACGAGCTGTGTAAGTGAAAAAATGTAAAAGGTAGCAGCAGTCGTAACTTTTAATCTTCGACAGAGCAAGAAATTGGAAATGCATTCGAGCAACTGCAGATATATATCTCAAACTAAATGTAAGTTTGACGTGCATTTAATGATTCCACAAGAAAATAAATTGGAGCTGGTGGATACTTTTAAATTAAAAAAAATGACTTCATGGTTTTTGTAAGAATGTTTGGTTAAATTAACGTTCCACTTTGAAATTATGCTAAAATTATACGAAATGGGATTTGTTTTTTAATTTTGAACAATAGTTTGACGATGAGAACATCACTTGAGCCAACACTCAATTTTTCATAATTCTACCCACGCTAGCAAGAATATTCGGGATAAACCATCTTTATTCTAACATAAAGGATGAATAAAAATAGAATATATATGTCTGAGGATATAAGGATAAAGCAATTTAAAATGTACAATATGGTTAAATTAAATTGGAATGATTTCCCTTTTTAAAGTCACACCTGAATCTGATCGAGACACGAAGACAAAAAGGACAACTGAACGGTATTACACTTCGACGCTAGAGAAAAGATATTAGGTCTACGATCAATAGATAAATTTATTTACTATCCAACACTTTCGAAGAATTCTAAGCAGTCTCGTCACCTTCAGCATGTCTAGGACTTCACCTTAGCTTTGATATTGAATTTGCACCTATTTTGACCAAATTTATTAATGTTAAATCTTCTTCATTTTCTTATATTTCATATATTCATTTTTTATATTATATATTCATTTTCTTCTTCAAATCCTCTATTTTTCTTGCACAATTACTTATTAAGAAATCTTATTGCCATGCCATTGCCCTATTCACCTGATATGTCCGGTGGTTAAGAACCCTGCATTTAAGCACTCAATGACAGTCCCGACACTCACTAATTGGCAAATGGAAGAATTTAAAGTTTATAAGGCGTACTTTCAAACTGGTTCTTCTGAACTCTATAATCCTTTGATTTTAAAATTGAGACACGGTTTAGAACTAAAATGTTATTATCACTATAATCAAGAAAAAAATATTATCATAACATTTTGTCACAAATCCGATATTATCTTTCAAAATATCAATAATCAGAATTAAATAGTTTGAAAGGATTTTTTTAAGATAAGATAGAAGTCAACGTAAAAGTTATACATCTATTCAGGTTTTCGAATTATATTGAATATTTAATATCTAAGATTGAATCAATAAAGTAAATCATTCTAATGGTTATTCTATTAACTTTTGGTCCGAGAATGAAATTGTAGGTTCTCAAGTTCCAGTTATACTCGAGTCTGTATACTTCTGCTTGATTCACATTAAATCATTCTGAGTGAAAGTACTTCACATGAGTGTGATATTGAACTTTGGAAAGAATGCTCAGCTGAGTATCGTTTAATTGTAATTCAAAAACCCAGAATGGAAAGGTTTGCTTCTGAGTCATCTTGCAGGAGGAATGATGCCAGATTTCATGACTATGTGCCAACTGTAGATGGCCAGTACTCTGTGTGAATGAATAGTAAAATAATGTTTGATTTATCAACAACTAAGCATGTTTACTTAATTTTGAAATTGTGTAAAATAGCTACTTATATCAAACGTTTAAATTTTATTATATCAACTTTCGATATTCATATAAAATAAACAAAGAACCTATAAAAGAGGTAAACATTTCAGTTATCATTCACTGATAAACAAAATTTCAGCATCAGGTGTTTGGGTACACGCATACCGTCAAATCCTTTCGTTCAGGTTGACTTACCATTGTTCACACTATACAGTATCGTTAATTTTAATTGCGGAGAACGCGCTCCTGTCAAGAAAGGGATTTCTTATGCCTGAGCTGGCAATTCGATGGAAAAAAAATCATTGGATTAGTTGCCAAAAAAATTTGTGAAAAAATATTAATTATAAAATATAAAAATATTATTAGAATTTTGTTAAATATAAATGATTATATTATTATCTGTTTCAATACGTCCACTTTCTTATTACAATGTTTATAAACACTGAAAGTTTTTGTTCACGCGAATGTCTCTTAACGCCAAACTTGACAATCTTAAAATTACGGCAACCCCTTTACCCGCTCTTCCGGTCGATTCTTTCAGGGGTTCATTAAAACGTCGACCCGCATCGGCTTCCCAGCCCCCGCAGAAGCTGAAAACAACTTCAGTTTGTAAGGTTTAACAAAGCCAACCGCAATCAGCCATGTATTATATGAACTACTCACCGCAAAAAGAATGTATATAGTAAAAAGTGCAGTCCACTGCTTACTTCGAATCAACATATTTATGGTCCGTGCAACCGGAGGAATTACTAGTAAAAATAATCATGGCTGATGATCAAAGAGCAAAAATCATATCTCTTAACAGAAAGAGAGGTAGTATAAAATCCTCTTTAACAAAGCTGAACTCTTTTATCGAAACTGATGATTCAAAGGACTCAATACTGTATCAAACAAAACTGGATAATCTTCTCAGGATTAAACAAAACCTAGAACAGATTAAAGAAGAGCACTTCGTCACAACCGAGGATTCCGAATTACAAGAATTTGAAGATTCGGTAGAAGAATTAGAAGAACAGTGCGAAAGACTAGAGGTAAGCCTTAAGAAAATATTAGCCGCTAATAATGAACTTTTATCTGCTTCGAACTGTAATTCTCATTCTAATGAAGCATCAAGCAAAACAGAAAGCATTAGTTTCAGACTGCCTAAGTTTTCTGGTCATTACCAAGACTGGCAGAATTTTAAAATTCAATTTGAAAATATCATTGATAATAATGATAAATTAACTGAAAATCAAAAATTATATTATTTAAAATCAACTCTTAGTGGTGCAGCCGCAGAAATAGTGATAGTAGAAGAGAGCTATAGCAGTTTGAAAAGCGCTCTGAAAGAACGTTTTGATAATAAACGCTTATGCGTTCAAAGCCATTTCAATGACATTTTAGCTTTAGAAATCCATACATCCGATTCAGCAAAAGGTTTACGAGCTTTTGTGGACAATTGTATTAAACATGTTCGAGCTCTTAAAATTGTAGGTTTAGAACAAAACTCTTTTTCCGAATCATTATTGATCAATATTTTGATGAAAAAACTAGATAGAGAATCAAGAAGACAGTTTGAACTTTCCTTGGTGTCATCTAATTTACCTACATGGCGCGAATTCATTGAATTTTTAGAGAAAAGGTTCCTTGTCCTTGAAAGCATTAAAGGTAGCCTTTCCGCAAACTCAAAACCGCAACAAGAATCATATAAAAAATTACATTCCTTTTTTGTAGGAAATGATTCAAGGAAAGTGTGTATCGCATGTAATAAGCATTTACATCCTTTATTTAAATGTGAAGCATTTTTAAAATTAAATCCTGTGTCTAGATTGAATATGATTAAAAATACGCATTGTACTAATTGTTTATCGGATTCTCATAAAACGAATCATTGCCGCAGCAATCACCGTTGTAAGATCTGTTCTTGCTTTCATAATAGCCTTCTTCACAATGATTCTTTTACAAGAAATAAAAAACAATAGCAACCAGCCTCAACAAATAAATCTAGTAATTATCAAAATACTTCCGATTCTAAATCAAAAGCTTTAGCTCAAACAGAAATATCTCCTTCTCTCTGTTCGTAAGATCAACGAAAGACAAAAATTGTAAATTCATCTATTTTGCCTACTATTATTGTTTATATTAAAAACGCTGCTGGTCAGAAAATACCTTTACAAGGCATTTGTGACACTGGGTCTCAGAATTCCTTTATCACTACAGAAGTCGGGAATAAATTAGCTCTTAAAAAATATAAAAATAATGTAACGATTTCCGGTGATTTCAAATAGCGATGAGTCATACGTTACAATAGCTCAGTTGCTCGTTGTTTTGTCCGTTTAAAATGAAACAGATTAGTTAAAATAATACACAACCACAAATTCTTGACATTTCAAACTTCTTTATTTTCCATTAAACTATTGCCAGATACATAACTATAAAATCTTTTCCGTTACAAAAATTATTTCAATGCTAAGTTGAGTTGTTTCATAAATATTTTAAACTTCTTAAAATTAATTTAGCTTAAATATATAATTTTTAAGTTAGGATTTGTGCTAATAATATTAATATTTGTTGAAATCGCGACACTCGTCATTCCAAAAATTACTGAATGCATTCCTTCAATAAATAAAAAAAATTAGAAAAACAAAGTTTACCGAATGGATTCAATTTGGCTGATCCTATGCAAGGTCAAAGGGCAATTGATATATTACTTTCAGCTTCTTTCTTTTTGATATATTAATACCAGGGAAATATATTTCGGATAATTTGATTTTGCTGAATTCTCGTTTCGGATTTATTGCTAGCTCTGCAAAGAAAGGGGAGTCAGAATTTAATCATAAATTCTGTGGTCTTGCTACGCAGAATGATAACTTAAAAAAATAATGAAACGATTTTGGCAAGTCGAAACATTACATGAAAATCAATTTTCTTTAAGTGAAGATTCAATTTATTGTGAGAAGCATTTCAAGCAAACATACAAACGCAATTAGGAAGGTAGATATATTGTGGAAATGCCAATTAAGGAGAATCCCCCTGTATTAGGTGAATTAAAACAAATAGCGCGAAATCGTCTAGATAGTTTAATTAAAGGTTAAACAAAAACCCGCAAATGAAAAAGCTCTATTCTGAATTCATTGAGGAATATGAAGCTCTTGGTAACATGGAAAGAGTAATGGAAGATGAATAACTTTTTGAATGATTATTTTTGAATGATGAATTATTTTTTACCTCATCATGGAGTCTACCGGGAAGGATCCGCAAGCACCCCCCTAAGAGTAGTCTTCAATGCTAGCTCCCCTAGCTCTAATGGAGTTTCATTAAATGATTTATTGTGTAAAGGTGATGTTTTTGAGGAAATTTTTGATTTAATATTAAGGTTCAGGACACACAAGTTTGCCTTTACATTTGACATTCAAAAGATGTTTCATCAGATTTTAGTTGTGCCACATCAAAGAGACTATTTACGAATTTTATGGTTTGATGAAAACTCCCATCCAGAAGTAACATTTAGATTAAAAACTGTGTTCATGTGCACCTCATCTTGCCATACGCACCATTAAACAATTAGCTTTAAATGAAGCGTCGGACTTTCCGTTAGCATTGGAAGTGGTTTTAAGCCACCTTTACACGGATGATGAAATTACAGGCGCCCCGGATATCCAAACTGCTCAAATTGTACAAGAACAGCTGTTCGCAAGAGCAGGAATGTCCTTACATAAATGGACTTCAAACTCACAGGAACTTTTAAATAGTTTTCCAACTTCTAAACCTGAAAACATTTTCCCCATAGATGAGCAGGTCTCAAAGGCTCTTGGCATGCATTGGAAGCCTTTCGAGGATTTTTTCATATTCACAGTCAAGTATGAAAATGAATCTATGCTCACGAAACGAACAGTTATCTCAGTCATTGCTAGACTCTACGACCCCTTGGGTCTACTGGAACCAGTTATCTCTAAAATGAAGATTTTTCTCCAAATATTGTGGTTGCAAAAACTTACATTTGATGACCCCCTTCCTCCAGCCATTGGTAAAGAGAGGAGTCATTTAGTTCAATCCCTTAGGGCTCTTGAGTAAAAATTACTTAGGCTTAGGGTAAAAATTCCAAGATGGATTTTAAATGAAAATCCTGCAAAATTAATTCTTTATTGTTTCTCAGACGCCTGTGAAGCCGCATATGGAGCAGTTATTTATCTACAATGCGTCGGTACCAATGATATAGTCGCATCTAGACTTGTATGCAGCAAATCTCGAGTCTCCCCATTAAAGACTGTCTCCATTCCCAGATTGGAACTTTGTGGATGTCTTCTCGCCTCTCAACTAAAGGCCAAGGTTGAAAAAGCTTTGCATCTACAAATTGATAGCACAGTGATGTACACAGATTCCACTATTTCCCTAGCCTGGATTCAAACACCACCACATCGTCTCAAGACATTTGTTGCAAATAGAGTGGGAAAAATACAACTGACGCAGAACAACAAGTGGCGGCATGTTTCCTCCACTTTAAACCCCGCAGATGTGATATCAAGAGGACTAGTTCCAGAACAACTGATTGACAACGATTTATGGTGGAATGGACCAACTTACTTTCAAGAGCTACCTGTTTCTGTGAATGCTGACCAACAAAGGATTGATGCATCTCAAGATTCTCAATTTTTATTGAAACTCAAGGACAATACCACTCACACCTTAGTGACTTTAAATTCAGATTTCCTTACTAACTTTTTCAAAATTAGTAATAGATATGACAAATTAATACGTGTTTTCAGTTTTCTCCTCAGATTTCTAGGAAACTGTAGAAACAAGAAGATGAAGGGTTCACTCTCCTCAAAGGAAATCAAGGAAGCAGAATTTAAATTAATTTCCCTTGTTCAACAAAATGTTCTTGCTGATGACTTCAAAAACTTAGCAAGTGGTAAACAGGTAAACCCTTCTAGCAAATTAAAAAGTTTATCCCCTTTTTTAGATGAAGGTTCTAATGTAATTAGAGTAGGAGGCAGACGTAGAAATGCCGTCATACCATTTCAGGTAAAATTTCCTATTATTTTACTTAAAACTCATATCCTTACTAAATTAATTACGCAAAGTATTCATCTTAAAAACTGTCATATTGGAGCCCACACTTTACTTCATTTAACTAGACAGATGTATTGGCTGGCCCATTGGGGACAGAGATGTAGCTCGCAGTATTGTTCATAACTGTACTACTTGTTGCCGACATAATCCTCACCTGTCTATTCAAAAAATGGGGGATTTACCCGCAGAACGTTGTAATCCTTCATTGCCATTCAATATAACTGGAGTAGATTTCTATATTCCGATTTTTATTAAAAATAAGTTTCAAAGAAAAGGACCTCTTCAAATAATTTATGTCTCAATTTTTGTTTGTTTTGTAACGAGAGCAATACATTTTGAAATTGTTTCAGATTTAACATCAGATTTTTTCATAGCTGCCCTAAAAAAATTTATGTCACGAAGAGGTAGAATTTCTACTATTTTTACAGACAATGGTCGTAATTTTGTAGGTGTCCATAATGAGTTAAAAAGACTATACAAGATAGTTAGTAACCCAGATAATTTGTTGGCAGATAATCTAAGCTCAGAAAAAATTCATTGGAATTTCATTCCCCTCTTATCGGCTCACTTCTGTGGAATTTGGGAGGGAGGAGTTAAGTCCTTTAAATTTCATTTTTTAAGAGCTGTAGGCAACTTAAAAATGACTTATGAAGAATTCCTAACTGTATCAAATCAAACAGAAGGAATTTTAAATTCTCGACCTTTAACACCGCTTTCCTCAGATCCAAATGACTTGCAAGCTTTAACCCCCGCACATTTTTTAATTGGTAGACCTATTTCCGCAATTATTGAACCAAATTTAACCGATTTTTCTGATAATGCTTTGAAACGTTGGCAAAGGGTAACTAAAATAACCCAATATATTTGGTTTAGATGGCATAAGGATTACCTTAATCATTTACAGCAAAAGTCAAAATGGTACTTTCAAAAGAACAATATTAGCGTCGGTACTATGGTAGTAGTCAAAGACGACAATGTCCCTCTTAATTCTTGGTTGTTAGGACATGTTGTCAAGATTTTTTATGGTAAAGATAATATTATTCGAGTGTGCCTTGTTAAAACAACCAAAGGGACTTATAAACGTCCAATTACGAAATTAGCCATATTGCCAATTGAAACCTAAATGTTCATTTATATTGTGTTTATTGTATTGTATTTTGCATTGCTCCCCTCTTCAAAGACTGACGTCCCGGCAGTCCTACTTCAATCCAACAGCTGGTGTAGGCTTCCGAATGATGTGATGACGATGCTTTAGGTGACTTCCGAAGATGACATCATTTACTAATTTGGCGGTGACTAAAGATCCATCCAAACCTTCTGAATGCTTTTGACCCGGACCTCGTCGTTTCGGATTGTACATCCAGACTTGATTCCGCTCCTTAAAATGCAGGATGTCCCATGGAGCCAAACGCTGGATCGTAGTAGAGACCTCCGGAATGAATTCTTGCCAGGCTGTACTGTTGGTCACTTTGAACTTCTTCCATCGAACCAGCCGTGTATCAGGATGATCCAACGATGCCTTCTGAAGTCCACTCGAAAGCCAGGTATTCGCCTTCATCGCCAAAGCTTTCACGGGAATACGTCCACCTCTTCCCGGTCTATTTTCGACACTCGATAATTGTCCGACGCCCTCCAAGCAGGATCTTCTGAAGAACGGATCTTCATCCGTTTTCGCTGGAAAGGTCCTTCTGCGACGACGTAACATGTCCGGATGCACAGGAGATTCTTCGGCTCCTATTTGCATCACACTTCCATTCAGATCCACATCAAAGATGAATTCTTGAAGGAAATTGAGACCGTGACTACAGGGATCAGCGATTCCAGCCACGTAGTCTTCTTCCGCGGCACTATGCAAGGAGATACCAAGAGGCTTGCAGAGAGGTAGTTCCTTTAATCTTTGGGACGAATCCAATCCAAACAGGGTCGCATCAACTCTTGCATCCATAGGCATCGAGCACGGGTCACCACCAACAGACCCGTCGGACGAAAGTCCATTTTCTCCATCCCCAAGCGCTTGCACTTTCGGTTCCACTTCAGGGGACTCATTCGGAGAAGACTGTTTCAGCTCCGCAACTATTTAACATTCTCCCTGTTCACTCCTCTCCTCATCCTCCGGATGACTAAGCTCCTTTTCGGTGAAACCGGTCTCCATTCGATCTTCAATCTTTTCTTCCACTTGGCTCCCGCTGCTTCCTTCAATTTCTTCTGTGATAACTTGAATGTCTACAATTCTGTTAACTTTATCTTCTAAAATTTCTTTCCACGATGAAAGGCCTTTTTTCAATTCACTCTTCATGTCTTCATATCCGGTTTTCATTTCTTGCAAAAGTTTTTCTTGTCCGGCTTTCCTTTCTTCCGTAAAGTCTGTCATTTCTTCCGCAAAGACTTTCATTTTTCGCAAAAGTTCCACTTGTCCAGCTTCCATATATTTCTTCATCTCAGCCAACAGAGCCAGTAACTCACCATTACCGCTATCAGCCATTTTTGCTTGGGATCTCGTCAGCACCATACACTATTAACCACTACCCCACTCCTGACACCAAATATTACGAATTTTCTGCCGGGGGTTCGTTTGGATAGTGGATAGTTCGTTTGAAGAACGCTCAATCAGCAGGCGGCAGTAGAAAAAAAACAACGACGTTTATTTACACGAACACACACAGGACAGCACAAAAGCGACAACTATATACATCACAGAAGACGATTATCTTCACCCGAGACGTGTAGCATACAGTAGCACACACAGCAGCATAAAACCAGAACCTACTGCAGACAGTAGCGCACAGCTCAGTTCAGCACTAGCTTGACTCAGTCGCTTCCGACTACTCCGTCTTCTGCTTCTCCGACTCTGTCTCGGATTACTGACTTGACTTCTCTGGCAGCTGCAGCCCCTTTTATAGATCTCAGGAGGCGGGACTAGAAACCTCTCAACCAATCAGGAACGTTCGAGGCGTATCTCGGTTCCTACTGGACGGATCGGTAAAATTCTCAAAGTTTCGGGTATAATCTATTTTGGCGCCAAAGTCGCCAAATTGGTCGCCAAGTCGCCAAATGGTCGCCAAGCTCTGGGACCTCCGACGCGCCACATGTACTTTGTCCCATTCAGATGACTGTAAAACTTTCTTTCTGTTGATGGAACAAACTATGCTTGGAAGCCGAATTGCAGGTTTGTAACAATATATATATATATATATATATATATATATATATAATATGTAAGCATTATTTTATGTGAAGCAGAATGCAGTTTCGAACACAGTAAAGAGACTTTCGATTTCGTGAAGTCGTTTTATTTCATATAGGATAAGTACGCATTATGTACAAGCAGGAGCGATGAGCAACACACACAACTACACAGAAAGAAATGAGGAAAAATCTCTTGAACATATTATCCCTGATCTTATATAATCTCAGAATTGATAGAGGAAATATTTCTTCATAATGCTAATATATTATGAGATTTCGACAGCGAGTTTTGACGCATGTCAATCACAAGTAAGGAAACACAGGGATCTTTTAAAAAGAATGTGTTTATTGGACATTTTTCTACCCCTTCACGCAGAGAGTGTGAAAGTGCCGGCGTTTAGCCAATTCAGCAATTTTATAAAGCTTCCCTTAATTAAGTAGAGAAGGTGGAATTGGATCAGGAAATAAGAGAATGAAATTACTATGGGTTAAATTAAGATAAAACTTTGGAAATTAATTTGGATTAAATTAAGAGTTTAAAATATCATTATATATTTAAATTGTGGCCACATATTTCTTTCCACACATATTTCATTTTTTTTTTACTATAGAATATAATTTTTCTAACATTTCCTCAAAGAAATTCCATTTGAATTTGTGTCACATCTGGTCTTGGGTCTTTTAGTGATTGTACACGCAAAAATTGTTGTTTAACTTATAATAATATAAACTGATTGAATTTAATTCTATTGTATTTTACCAATTACCTTGGAAGTTCAATTTTGTATCATAAGCTATATGCACTTAAGTATAATTTAAATTAATGAACCCTAAATATATATAAGGCTGAGTCATCAGAATGCGTAACGACATGCTATGACACATGCACAAGAATTCATGCAACATGGATGAGCACATGTATGCAAGCATGCACACATACGCCAGAGCGTACACATATACCATCTTCGTCAATATTGCTTTGACATAGCATGGATTTTCATATAATACATTATCAATCTTGTGAAATCAAAGTATGAGGAAATATTTTGCTCTGCAAATATAATCAAATCTTTTTGAACTGATTGTATTTTTTGGCTTTAAATCTATTCTGAAGTAAGTCAAATAATTCAAAAATGAACCTAAGGAGAGAAAAGCAATTACAATCTCTCTTACTAAATCATTAATCTAAATATTACCTTAAAAGGTTTTAAAAAGAATTAAACCAAATCCTTCGAAGTTTGCGTGCATGTTAACAATGAATTTACACATACATACCAAAAAACAAAACAAATAAGAGATCTAGTCTCCGAATGTTAAACTTTTGACTTTCCAATTAAATAGCCGATCCTTTTTATTACTTACGTAAATACTTAAAGCGTCTCGCCGTCGAGACCCGCATTTTACACTGCTCCGGCAGACTAGTAACTTGATTTCTGCTGTTGAGTAAATAAAACTGACAAGCACCGGGCTCGTTCCGTTCGATTGTGTCGTGCGCGTAACTTAATTTTCGATCTGAGGGCCCGCATGCCTGATGAGTACAGACTCTAATTCCCTTTGTGAGGGATTACGCAAAGATTGCGTGGCCAACTAGAAGTTTGACCTTGAAAGAATGGATTGTGATGCGGCAGTTGGGGGATTGCCAACAAATTGAGTTTTATTTTGAACAATTTGAATGGTTTAAAAACAAAAAGAATTTTGGCATTTAATTTCGAATTTTAAAAATAGGTTTATAGTACTTAGCCTTACCCTTTAGAATTTAGTTATCATTAGATGATTACTGTGAAGAAGACAATAAACTTTTATTAGTTGATTAATGTTATATTAACTATGGTAGACATGAGCATAATTAATTTTAATGTTATTTTTTATGCTGCATCTAGTACATTAATTGGTTAAAAAAATGGACATCTTCGGATTTGGCATTTCTTTAAATTTCTCCAGGAAAACTCAACCATATTTAAAGAAAACATCAATACTATATCTCATATTTCACAATGAAGATTCAGTCACATGACAATTTCAAAAACTCAATCAGATATTGATGAAGAAAATTATTTTGCATCCTTTTTCACAGACAGCAGATAATGATTTGTACTTTCAACAATGGTTTTATTTACTTTAGGA
Source organism: Argiope aurantia (assembly GCA_026543865.1). Classification (NCBI taxonomy): domain Eukaryota; kingdom Metazoa; phylum Arthropoda; class Arachnida; order Araneae; family Araneidae; genus Argiope; species Argiope aurantia. The sequence goes on along the minus strand of JAPMOR010011974.1, from coordinate 19,550 downwards.
TAATAATTACATGCATTTTCGTAAAAATGTCACCTGTAATAGGGTAGGTTATAAAAGGTGTTTTCTAAAATTAAATACCATATTTTTCTCATGTAAATGCATAATTTTGTAGAAAATTTTAGAAAACTTATAGAGTTTGTCTCAATTTGGAATGTATGTATTTAATGGAAATTTTATGCATATTCAAAGAAAAATGGTCATTTTTAATAAATAAATTTTAAATATTCATATACAAATTATAGCACATTTTTTATAATTAAAATTATAATTAAAGCTACATAAGAAAATTTAAATACAAATTTCAGTTGAATATCATCAAATTTTGGAAAGATATCGGCATTTTAGTAAATTAAATTTCTTTTGCTCTCAAAAACTAACTCAACAACTCAAACTAAACAACAAGAGGTTTTCCACAAATTGTTATTCGATAAACGAATTTTCGTATAATTATATTGAAAAAATCTATAAAACGTTTTTAGAAATTGATGAATAAATTATAATAAATTGGACATATATATAGCAAATATTGTGCATAATGTATTGGCATTCTAGTGTACCAAATTTCATATGCTCTCAAAGAGAAATGAAATAAAATAGGATTTTCCACAGATGTTATTTTATAAACTGGGATTTTCGGATAATTGAAAAACCTATAAAAGGTGTTTATAAACTAATACATAAATTAAGATATATTGTGCATCCCAATTAACAATTTTTCTATCATGTTAGTATAAAAGTCTTTTAATTCCACAAATATTCTAACTTCTAACATTGTGTAGCTTGATTTGCAAGCACCGGAACCATTTTATGCTTTTTATTTTATCTTGCAGTTGTGCCAATCACTAAGATGAAGTGGCCTCACCTTTTGCTGCAATGGTGACTGCTCCTCTATGAGGGAGGCTATCCATTGGTTTTTGAAATATTCTGCAGCTGTTGCATGTCATACTTGTGAAGGAATACGCATTGTGATGAAATAAATACTAATATAAGGTATCGTGATCCTGCTCGATTTCAATGATTTATTTAACAAGAAAGAATTCTTCATAAAACTGAGATCTGGACAATGAAATATCTTAACATTTATAGGGATCAATTGGTTCGAAAGAAAAAAAGCCTGCAAAGGAAACTGCTGCCCAATGGAAATGAAACTCGTTACTGAGGCATAAGCATATTACCAAGAACATCGCAGATGAAAGCTTTTGAAAAGAATAGATCTGACGGAAGACAAGTGTTATTTCATAGTCTATCAGACACTTGAGCTGCTGACAATATTTTGATGGGAAGTTCTGAAACATCTTCCATATAGCCGCGACATCTCCTTATGTGATTTCCATACCTTCCTTTAAAAATTTACCAAAAGGCCAATGGTCTGCTGATGACAAAGATGTGTTAAACTTAGTGGAAAATTGAATCTGCCAGCAAAGTTGTTTACACTGAAGGCTTCCAATCCTTCCCAAAATATGGAGACAAGCGTTATTTCATAGTCTATCAGGCTTCATAAAACTGAGATCTGGACACTGAAATATCTTAACATTTATAGGCATCAATTGGTTCGAAAGAGAAAACGCCTGTAAAGGAAACTGCTGCCCAATGGAAATGAAACTCGCTACTGAGGCGTAAGCATATTACCAAGAACATCGCAGATGAAAGCTTTTGAAAAGAATAGATCTGATGGAAGACAAGGGTTATTTCATAGTCTATCAGACACTTGCGCTGATAGGAAGTTCTGATACATCTTCCATATAGCCGCGACATCTCCTTATGTGATTTCCATACCTTCCTTTAAAAATTTACCAAAAGGCCAATGGTCTACTGATGACAAAAATGCGTTAAACTTAGTGGAAAATTGAATCTGCCAGCAAAGTTGTTTATACTGAAGGCTTCCAATCCTTCAAAAAATATGTCAAGAATCATCACTCAGAGCAATAATATGTAAATGTCATCTTAAATGTAAATTACAATTAAATATTATTTAACACTTTAAAAGCCCATTTCATTTCTAATCATGGTATATTAAATTTTTAGGATTAATAACGGTCAAAGAAAAAGGATTCATTTAGCTTACGAGATAAAATTAAAGTAATTCATTAATTTATTTAATCAATAACTAATTAACAAATAGACATACACCATTTTGTGTGAGATAAGGAAATGAAGTATCTAATTTTCTGTCTTATTGAAAAACTTGTCAGAACTTGTGTCAATTTATATAATTTGATGAATTTGGCAGGAAGCAAGCTTCCCATAACCACAGTCAAGATAAGACTCACAATCCTTTTTTTATTTGGGCGTACTTGAAATGATTGAAAAACTATAGAATTAGGAAAAATTATTTTTATAGTTTTTCAGATGTTTTCAGTACAATAGTATTTTTCTGAAATAATTATTTAAATAATGTTCAAGTTTTATCTTATTTATTGAATATATATCATGTTTATTTTTAACAATAAAACTTAACATTTTAAAGTGCAAAAACGGGATGATAGATAAATTAAATCTAATCTCTTCTGAAGAGTAATAGATTAAAATCTATTACTCTTCACGTTTTAGAATACCAATTTAGTCTGAAGTTATTGTTGCGTTTTATGATAATATGCAATTTGAAACATTAAACTAAAGTAAATGAATATTTTATACTTAAGTATAAAATTGACATCCAGTTTTAACGGATCTCATTGCAACGTGGAATTATATATGATTTTCAGCAGTTTAGAATTTCAGCCTATAGTAGCCGCAATTTCTAAAGCCAGAACAATCCTTCAAATGCATATGTTATCAAAAAAATGCTAAAATCTAAAGTTTATTAAAAAGGAATTCAGAAGAATTAATTGTAGTTTTCGAAACAGCCCACATCAGTGTATCTATTATTAGACTTTTCAAGCAAACTAACTTCAAAGAAAAAAAATATCAATCAAAATGATAATTAATGTCTTTAAAATTTTGAATGAGTTTAAAATTAAGTATTCTCTCGCTGCATTTATTAGAAAATCAATTATCATTGTATATTTTAAACACCAACGCATAATTTTATGCAATGAATTTATGTACTACATAAAGATAATGAAGATACCAACTTCATAAAGTGCTAAATCAAAGTCGGTCACGTTTTTATGAATCACATGAAAAAGACCTATGTTAAATTGTATACATATGCATTAAGCAAATTTTTCTTTTCAAATTAACCTGACTTTAATGCAAAAATGATTGAATTCAAAATTTTATTGCATTCTTAAAAAATAATTATGAAACTGTAACCGTTCATTTAATTTTTTATGATGACATTTTTCATTCTGATTTCATTGAGTTCCACTCCCTCTTCATAGTACTTATGTAGAAAATAGTAAATAGCATTAATTTTACAAAGAAATAGAAGGAATAAAACTTTATGTAGTTTAATACATGGTTCTATTTTCTAAGATTTTCTGCCATTTTTAATATCGCTTTTCTTTCATACAATATCGAACGTTTGTGCTTAGTTGAAAAGATAAATTAATACAACAAAACTAATATTGTGATGTCTCAATTTACGAGTTATATATTCCTTTATTTTGAAATTCTATTAACTACACTTTATTAATTTATTTAATACTATTATAAAATAAGCCTGCTTTAAAGTAATTATAACGTTACGAAATCTGCCCATAATTAAAACATAATTTATCATTTTAATTAAGTCTGTCAGCTCCATTTTAATGGCATTTTAAAGCGAGTGTTTGACCTCGGCCTTATTTTTGCACCTTTTCCCATAACTTCGTTATTTAATTACTGTTTATTCAATGGTAGTGAATATTAACGTTATGCTGTACTTTAAAACTAGAAGAAATTGTATAGAACCTGCTTAAATTTTGCTAAGGGTATTATTATAGGAAGATTTTTGATGTTGGAATAAGCTAACAGAGAATTGTTTCAGTCGATTCCAGAAATGTTTCAGTCGTTCAGTGCTACGAATAATATTGACGTTTAAATGGTGTAGAGCATTCACTAAAGACAATTCGAATACTGGGCGAACATTTATGCCAATGGGTAATCCTCACCTTTTAAGAAATTGCGTTCTTTCATTCGTGCAATTTATCATTTAAACACTCATGAGATTAAGAAACAACAGAAAAAAACTCATTTCCCGTAGGAAATGAGTAGGAGATTGATCGATAGTTTGCGGGAGCATTGCATTTCTTCTAAATCTGAGTTTTGTCTCTGTTAATAAGCAAAACATTAATCGTGCAATGACTAGTCAAGTGTTATTGAATTGTTCCAATATAAATTAGAAATTTCTAAAATGTATCATAATTTTCCAGATTAGAAAATTGTTATGTTTCCAACAATTTATTCATCTTTAAAAAACTGATCTTGATTTGAAGCAATAGGATAAAGTATAGCGGATTCACTGTAAGTGGATAATGTTTGATCACATAAAATGGGCCGCGGTGGCCTGGTGGAAAGGTCTCAGCCTCGGAACCGGAGGGTTTCCGGTTCGAGACCCGATTCCCCCGAAGAACCGTCGTGTAAGGGGGTCTATTGCACGTAAATCCGTTCTGACCAAACGTCCTCCCGCTGGTGTGGTGTGGTGTGGAGAGGGGGGTGCCAGCTCAGGTGTCGTCCTCGTCATCTGACCGCGGTTCAAAATTACGAGGTCCGTCCCAAAATAGCCCTAGTGTTGCTTCAAACGGGACGTTAATATAACTAAACTAAACTGATCCCTTAAAATGATTCCTGCGAATTTTTCAACGTTGAAAGATACATCTACAGAAGTAATTTTTTTGAAAGAGACAAGCCTCATTAAAATTTTTAAATAATTATTGATGTTTTGGACTAACTTACATCGCCAGTCATCTTGAGATGAGTAACAAGAAAGTCCTTCAGACTGGATTTTCATAGAAGCAGAAACATGGGATAGATGCTTCTCTATTAAGTAGGAGTTAAAATCCTGCTATAAAGCTAAAATTAGTGTTCAGGTTTGTCTCCTATTGAGGGTGCGACTTAACTGTGCAATTTTAATTAGCTATTTTTAATAATATAAAAATTATTAATCAAATCATATTTTGACTCTTGATCCATTCTTGTTGAATTTTGTAATAAACAGTTTAAGAACGACTATAGTCCACTTACATTATTGAATTAGGACAATTAATTTTATTAATAAATTTTTAGTACAAGTTTTATATCATGCATTTAATAGCAGTAGGATTTAAGAAAAATACAAGCACCGATTTTCTATAAAGACATGATATTATCATGCATTTTAAAGTAGTTTTAGATAATACCAATGGTTAATTTTAACCGATCCAAATTTTTATTGAGCTAGTCAAAGAATTTATAATGCCTTTTAAATGTATTTTTTATTATCATTTTGACTTATAGTACAAATATGATTTTCAAGTTGAGTTTGGTTTTGTTAAATTTCTGTGCTTTATAGAACTTCATCTTAAATCTGAAATAAATTTTTAAATCATAGCATTTAACTAGAAAGTGAGCATTCTGAAGTACTATATAGATATAAAATGAATTCTGTTAAAATTTAACGGCGATAATAATAGAAGAGAGTTTATGTTATAAAATTTTTGATTTCAAGATAAACTCGGAAATAACATCAAATTATTTTCTAGAGAGTGAATTTTCTGATTTGCAAGTAACGAGAGAAATATTTGTATGTAATGCGTTAAGAGTATTGTCGGAGGGACTGAATGAAATCTATTCACATGACAATCATACTGCCTATCTCATCCTAATCTCACCCTAATCATACTGCCCGTTATCTTATCCTGTAGTGGTATAAATATTTCTTATTCTTTTATAAAATGTGCAATAGATTTAGAAATTAAACTGACTTAGCTCATGCTATTTGTATTTTGTGAGCAGAAATATACTCCATTGATAATATTATGAGCAACATTATGGGGGTTGACATGTTGTGGATTAAAGATTGGAAGTGAAGGCATGTTCGATGCGTATTCATTAAATTTAGTTTACTCCTTTTTTGATAACAATTTACATTCACTATTAAGGTCGCTCACATGTAATGAATTGGACAGAAAGCATAGAATGTCTGAACTTATAAAGAGCGCAGTTTATAATGTACATCAATGAACATGAAATGATGTATAAAATGCACTGTTATTATAAAAGAAATTAGAGGACATAAAGAAATGGTGATGACATATTAAACAATTGACCATGATCATGAATCGACTCAGATCTTTGATAAGTGAAAATATGCATCGTAAAGGTCATTATCATGTATTGAACTAGACATTAGAAGGCATAGAGAAACAATGACGCAATTAATTTATGATCATGAATCAGAGAGAATTATTTGATAATAGTTTATGCATAACATAAAAGTTGATAACATATAATGGATTATACTTTAGAGAGAATCGTAAAATTTTATTACAAACTTGTAATGTAGCTTCCCAGCAAGGTGAGTTCTATCACGGGAAAGACCGATTTACAATCATCTGTATCTGCTCGGATACTGAGCCAGTAATTCCAGAACTTAGCGACAAAATTGGCGATGAAAAAGGCTACTTTCGCGACAAAATGAATAACGGCGGAAACTTCAAGCATTTTAACAATCCGTCCATTAGGAACCGAGATACGCTTGACTGGCCTAGAAGGTTCTCGATCCGTCTTCCGGAAACTATAAAAGGATGGCAGTCTCAAGCTGCAAGTAGTCGAAGTCGGAATCGTAGACAAGTAACGAGTCTTCGAGAGGATATCGAAGCAACGGCGGAGTGCAAGCGTTGTGTGGAGCCCAAGTTATTGCTGAGCTGATTGTATGCCGAGCCCTGTTGTCTACTGTGGAAACAGCGTCGTGTCGTGTGTGGAGTAGCTAGTCGTTTAGAAATGAGTCGGCAGTTGGAAATAGCTGAAGCGTAGAGACAATGGAGAAGTTCAGCTGTTTGGAGAGACCGTAGAGTGAAGCTCCAAGGATCCTCTCTCCTGCTGAATTCTGTCTGGTCGCTTTGCGTGCCGTGATCGATTACTACTTGTGGCTACTGTTTGCTGTAGTGTGCTGCTGAGTGCTGTCTTGTATATCTGTGTATTCGTCGTCTTTGTGTTAGTGCCTTTATATTAATAAATGTCCTTGTTGTTTTCAACTGAGGCCTGCTGATTGTGTTTTCGTACCATACACCCACTACAATCCGAAACAATATTAACAGCCCATTTAACAATGTTCTCAGATTTTTCTTTGTTAACGTAATATATGATGTGTAAATATTGCTTAAATGTTATGTACTAAATATTAGGAAGTGAGAGAACACTTGAGTAAATTTTACAGAAAGTCTATCTTTTTATATAGTAAAATACACAAATTCAGAGCAGAAATAGTATTCACTACTTTTAAAACAATAAAAATAATATTGTATAAAGGTTTGTGAGGTGAATATGTTTTATATTTATCAAGAAATGAAAAATAAAAGGGTTCCAAGATCTTTGTTTACATAATTATTGTCGAATTAAAATCCTGACATTCAGATTAACATTATTAATGATTATTAATTAGTAAAAATATGCATTGAAAAATATCCTGCTGATTGGCTGTTATTTACAGTATTAAGAATCGACTTATAAATAAGATTCTGATGCTAGAAGGAGTAAATAAAATTATTCGTTCTTTCAACTCTCCACTAAAATCCCAATCTGAATACTATATATAGAGAAAATCAATAATCCGCATTAGAAAAATCTT
>JAPMOR010011974.1:0-11850 GCA_026543865.1 Argiope aurantia | reverse complement strand
GTAAAGCAAATTTCTGGAATTCCCTTTCTGGTATAACTTAAGGCTGAAATGTCAAAGATAAATAACTGTTCTGAAGATCTGAAAAATAGATCACGGAGTATGAGGAGAAATGAGAGTTAACTTTCAGTAATTTTGAAGGTTTTAAATTTCATTTTGGGTTTGCATGCATGTATGCGATGAATTACTTTAAAACGAAACGCAATAGTTATTTATTTTCATGATTTTGCAAATGTTTTTATCGTTTTTGTCAAAGGTAGATTAACAGGATTATTCAGACTGGAGCAATAAATTGGAAAATAATTTCTTCTCATTTTGAATAATCTTAAATATGTTATCGAATTTTACATTTTTTTTTTTTTGTAAAAGCTTTCTACTTTTGTTTTTTACTTCCTTTCTCCACTAGTTTAGTTATATTTAAAACTGTTGTTCTTAAAGATATAATAGAAAAATGATTTTTACTTTACTTGATTTACACTATTTTTTTTAACATAATTGTGTATTTTTATCAGTGATTGTGTTTCTAAAATATTCATATAACTGTGAGGAAATTGCAAAATAATCTTTAGAATTCGAAACTATATAAATTTACAATATTAATTAAGCTCTTCAAAATTGTGGAGAAAATATTTGGATTAAATTGTTTTTTCAAACTTGCATTTTCCCACATCAACTGCTAAATGCAGAATAAACACTGTAACAAAAGAGAAGAAGCTTATGGTAACTACAGACATTGGATTAGGCGATACAGTATTGGCATTCTATTCTTTTTAGGCAGCTTTGGAAACCCCATGATCTTGCAAATTGTGATTTCTTACTCTGGAATTATATTAAGGTCCTCTGCATGTTTCACCATTACTAATCGTGTTAAATGAGCTCCTGAATTGTATTTTCGACATTTTTACGAATGTCTTGAGCCAGAATTGAGATCTACAGAGATACGTGGTTTGGAGGACACAAAGAACCTTTGTAACTATTCGGAAAGAAACTGAAATGCTCCTGCTTTCTATCAAACAGAAGAAAAATGTTATGGATTCTATATTGTGACAGTTCTCTTAGCTAGTCTTATCTAAAAGATAATAGGACAACGAATTCTAAGCAGAAAATAAATTGGCAGCTGAATATTTTTTTCAGTTTTCAGTACAAATGGAATATAGATACAAGCAAGTTTTCCCTAAAAATCCTCCAAGAAGAAACACACTCCTTTTTTTATATGACTAGACTTCTACCTCAGATAAGATATAAAAGCTAATGGACTTGGCTAGTTTGCTTGACCAATTGTGATCGGAATTCCAAAATACCGCACAATCTCAAAAACATGAGTCCTCGTTTCATAGACTTTTCTAGCTCTGCTATCTTTTTGAACCTTTTTTCTAGCTTTTTTAAAGGTTAGAATAAAGTAAACAAACATTAGAAATTTTCACTGAAAAAGATGGGAAAATGTTTATCATACTTCTTCCAAAGTACCTTAAAGAAAGTACATATTTCCCAATTTTCAAAGGTTTTACTGGTCCTTGTTTCCAATTACCTTCACTGATCCTTTAAAAGATTTCAAATTATTGTGGAAACCATATTATTTGATTTGAGGAAACTAGGACGAAGGCAATAGCTTATTTGATATAGAATGCATTGTATTCTGTATTCATAGAGTAATAGCATAATGCATTCTAATGAAATGTAGAAAAACAGTTTATTTAACACAGAATGCATTGTACTCACTATTTATAAATTATTAGTTCGTCCTTATTAGAGACATTGGATTCAGGACTTTAAAGGAAAATTTGAATTGTAAAAGATTGTCCCTGATTGTGATAAATTAAGAAATTAAGTTTATGGTCTAAGATTTAAGGAAAAACTATGATGCATGAACAATTGTTGAAATCTAATGATGTAAATTAAAATCATTTCATGATTTGGTAGCATTTTAAGTAAGGCCTAGTTTTTATTTAATTTAGCGATACAAAATAATGGCGTATAATTTTGTTATATCCTATTTCATTTTTCATTTAAAAATTTATAGAAAGAATTTGTTCAAATTTAATTCATATCCGCGCCAAAAAATTTATTGGGCAGTAATAGCGTTTTTATTGAATGATAATACTAATATGACTGATAAATTGCTAAATTTCGGCATTTCTTAGATAGGCATGTAAGATATAACAGGATACAGTTCTAAATTAGCCTTCGCAATTTCATTGTAAAATAGAATTTTCATTGCAGAATAAGAACAGGTTTATAATGTAAAACTTATATTTGTTCATGCATTTTAAATAATTTATTATATGATAGGAATCTATATTAAGTCTAGAAACACGGCAACTTCTTATCCTGCTAATAATAAACCCCCCGTGGGGCACCTTGAAATGAGGATGAGATGCTTCCGGCATGGTGGTTGGATCTCGCCACCCTGGAGGGAACACTAATAGGTGGGGGATCTGACTCCTCCCATCGATGACGGGACGTACTTCCTTCGGGAAGGGTTTACCGTGGCCGGTGATGGCCCTTAGGACTCAACCACAGTTCCCGCCAATTGCTGTTGCGGTGGTCCGGTCATTCAGTTTTATGGTTTAAATCCGTGTGCCTTCGGGCGGGGCGGAGAGTTAGATGGTTGAGTATCCTGCTAATAATGCATATTATTTTATACCAAATTTTAAAAAAATGACACTTTTAAAGAATCTTCCATTTGATTTACATACATATTTTTCTTGAACGAAAAACTGATATGGTTATTAATAATGATTTGATACTGAATGACTTTAAAAATAGAAGAAAACAAAAATACTGAAATCGGGGAAGAAAAAGAAAACTTGATATTAAAAGAAGAATCTAAAGATGAAGATTTTAACTTTAGTCAATAAAAAACGGAAGTTGTGGAAATGGAGAAAGTAACACCTGAAAACACCCATGGTTGAGTTTTCAACAAATACCTATATTTTCATCAATTGCGCTTAAAGTACCATACTTAATGATCAGTATTCGTTTGTTTGAGGGATTGACAAAGTTCACGGTGATTAGTTGAATGCGATAGTTTTGAAAAGTAATGGCTCGACTCACTCAAAATATGTTTTCATTGTTAATGTTAGTTTACAATTGCCAAGAATTAGATAAAAATTATGTTACAGGATCCTACCATTGAATACATTTTTTCAAGCAACGTAAATTTCGGAGAAAAACTAGTTGGAGAATGAACATTATATATGAAACTTGAGTTTTGTTTTCTACCATTAAATTGAATAACTAACTCTTGTTCCTTTAAAAATAAGTTTCTGAATGTCATATATTTCCGTTTTATAAGGCTCAGTCTTTTTAGAAAGTTTCAATTCCCGAATTTTTCGGACAAAATAAAACATAGTGTGATTATAAATTATTCCAAATTGAAGGTATGAAATAGTTGTAAATATATATATGGATATTCAGTGAAATAGAATATACCTTTATTGAAACACAAATAGTGTTTTTGTTGTTTTATCATTCAGAAATCAGAATAATTGTTCCCAATTACCCCTAATTCCTTGGAAACCGGAAATGTACTGGAGTAGCTATGAACGTTGATTTAACCATGGTTGTTTACTTAATAAATTAATTTTTAAAAAAAACTTTGTTTAGTAAATTCCACAGAATTTGATTATGCACTCATATAAATTATAAATTTGATTTCCTTCTTATAACATCTAAAATCGAAGGAAATGACAACTTCGGCAAAATTCGTTCCCAATTACCTTAATTATCTTTATTACTGAAATTAAAAGGATGTTTATACTTTTAAAAATGTGCTATTTTAAATTATTATAAAGTTTTCTCAATGTCTCTAAGTCATTCCATTTATTACATTGTCTTATATCTGTTCATCACGTAAAATATTTATGCAGAATTATATATTCGTTGTAACAGTTTGCATTATTTTTATTATTTAAGGCATTATTTTAATAGATTTAATTGAACCGATTCAATATTTATTAAAATCGTTAAGTAATAATAATCATGCAGCCAAAAAGAAGTTCAAAATGAAGATTGAATATCTGATGAAAATAAAACGTTAATAGCTTTCTCATTGATACGAAAGAAAAAAAACACTAAACAAGATTCTAAAGTAATATAATTTTTGTGTGTTCGCTTTTCACAATAAGTATAAAGCACCGGCAGTTTTAATAAAATTCGGAATCAAATCAATTTAATAAATTAGAAAAGAAGCCGAAATCGATTTTATTTATAAAGCCTTTCTTTAATTCGCTATTGTTTTTTATAGATGTTATTACATATTTTCACAACTAAATTCACTTAAACGTAGAAATTTTATAAAATAATAGCCTATGCAGCAAGCAGATTTAGTTTTTAAATTCAGAATGCAAGAGTATTTTGTAATATTTATCATATATAGGATCAATGTCACTTTTTGGATTTTGTGGGCCCGACTGAAAATAAAGATCTAGATCTCAGAAGATAAAAAAATGTTATTTTATGGCTCCATTTCTCGGTGAAAAAGAAAAACCAGAATAATAGTGAATAAATCATCTTTATTGCCTGGGGAAATTTTTTACTATACTAGCTAAATTATCCAACGAAAGAGTTTTATAAAAATAGGTTAAACAATGATTAAATTCAATGCTATTTTCAGTTGCAATAGTTAAATTGCTATTCATCAAACACTTAATTATCTATTTTGAAATTTGTTGTCATATAAAAATTGAATTTTTATTTTCTCCTCTGCTTGAAATGTTTTGAGCACTTGGAAACATAGAAAATAAATTTGGCAAGAACTAATCCAGGTGGAGCAGAATATCGTATATTATTGTACAATATTGTATGATATTATATTATATTATTAAATATTCAACGATATTATACAATATTGTGAATATTGATTAATATCATATAATATTGTATAATATACGTATGCTATTGGGAAATTGTTTATGATTTTATCATACAGAAGCTCGGCATCAGTCGAATTTAACACAGAAAGAAATACTTAATAGCAATTTTATTCGTGTATACTGTTGATTCGACTGACCAAAACATGCCTTAAATCTTCAAGTCAGATATGTTACAACATAAAGCTGGGAGTGGCGGTTGCGGCTGGAGTTGATTTCGTGTTTAAATAATAGGCTGTTAATCTAAGAGGAAAAGTTTTAATAGAAAAATATGGAGTTTCATTAAATATACAAAATGTTGGTATAATAAAGACTTTTAAAATGTGCTGCCGAAGGTTATGATTGTTTAATTAGGTCCAGAGTAAATTTTGCAAAGAGCAAATTTAAGCTTTTCTTTTTTTCAGTGTGAGCTAAATTTTTGAATGGATGTTTTAAATTTTCTATTCCCTTCCTGCTTTGACCCCTAAGACATACGGGTACAAACGTAAGAGCCTGTTTTTTTTCAGCCTACTTAACTTTAATAAAATAGCGTTATAGATTTATTCATGTCGAAACGTTTCATTACAAAATTGGACTGCAAGCATCTGTGCATGCGGAATTGAGCCGAGCTTCGAGAAGTCATTGCAAATAGTGTTATTTAGTGTTATTAAATAATTTTACATAACATATTTAGATAATTCAGATTTTGAAAGTGAGAGCATAAGAATCCCGAAAACATAAGAAAGTATGTGTAAAAGTTATTATCTTTATATAAAAAGCAACTTTCTTTCCTATCTACATTTCTGTCAACCTACGTTAACTGTGTCATATCAACTTTTGCTTATTTTTCAAATATTGATACTATCAATTTCTATCTACTTACAAAATACTGATCCTATTTCGTTTCAGAAATTTGTTAATATTAAATAGCTTTACAATTTCTATTGGTAAACATAAAGCTAGAACCTTAAAAATCCATTAATTCTCAGACAAGATTTAGTTTAATAATTTAGAAATCCAATAATCGATTCTTGAAATTTATTCGCGTTACATATTCGAAAATGCGATTAATATAATGTTTAATTCTGCAATGCAAAATACTGTTTGTTTTAATTGGAAATTCTAAAATCGTCGTATACATTATACTAATATTTTACTAATAATTGCAATCTATTGAAAATCATTTAAAGCATTATGATACAGAAGCTCCAAAGGAGAGCATTAAACAGTGATGATCATTTCACACTGGCATAGATATTCTTCCTAAAAGACAATTTTAATGGTACTAATTTGAATCTATTATTGTGTTAAAGAATTTTTGGACAATTGCAAAATCAGCCAGGCTCTTTTGCACCTTCCCCTTACCGGAACATTTATAAAGCATTACGCCCACAAATATGGGGGCGGGGGAGTGAGAAATTACAGGTTTAGTATTTAGCTCTCGTCTCTTTAGTGGACATGGTAACTGTGTGAGGGTGAGTTACTTTCCTACGGATGACGAAAGGGGTTGTACTGATGCCTCTAATGGAACAGGGTTGTATCAACCCTGTGACTACTAATAGAACATGCATATCCGACTCGCATTTTAAATCCTCCCTTTGAAAATCCGTTGTCAAAGGATTAAGATTTAATCTTTGTTTATTAAGCCTCATTTACGGGCCCAGATAATTCAGTCATATCTAGAAACCTTCGGGCAGGGTCGATGTAACTCTGATATAAGATATAAAGAATTTCCCATGAATAATAATTTAAGGTAAGAATACTGGAACTAGAAAATCCATTTCATTTTCAAACACATTTTTTTTTTCGATTGATTTTTTTTATTACTTCCACACTGTAAACAGTGAGGAAAAGTAAAACTCAATGTCTCTCGATATCGCAAACGTTAAGATATGAAATTTCGTAGGTGAAAACACTGACTCTTTGGAAATATTTCTTTATACATTTACATCGCTCTGTAGTCATGTATGCTTCCAAGAAAATGAATGTACTTCCCCAAATTCTTAAGATTGAGCATTATACCATTTTTTTAAACATTTAACGAATTCGTTGTCATCCTGAAGTTCGTTACCACGTATATCAATTTCCAGTTATCCAAACTATTAGGATAAAAGGGTAGTTGTGGTATTAATATCCATCATAGATGGTCAATATTGTGAATAATGAAGAGTGCAGCATGGGAATTCGCTTTATAGTGGCGCATTTCGATGTCGTTAAGTATTGCTTTGGTTGCATTCTCTTTGTCCGTAAGATTAATTGCAGCTGTTAAAGATTTAACACTTTAATTATAGTGTCCAGGCCTTATAGGAGCATCAATGTATCGCTTAAAAATATAATCAAACTGTGCAAAGACGCTGCAATTTGATGCAAAAAATTACACATAAGCCTCAACGCATCTATACATTTTTAATCCAATCAGAAACATAACACACTTCAAAAATAGAGTCATCTGATTGGATTACGGAAAAAGAAAAAAAAAGTTTACAGCATTGTTCTTTGGAAATTCTCATTCCACATTCGAGAAAGTTTATAAAAATCGGTTTCCTGTGATTTCAAAAGAATGCCATCATCAATACGTTACATAAATTGACTTCTTAGGATGTAGATAACTCCTTTCCAGAATTTCCAACAGGAATTCGTTCACTTCAGGTTGAATATGGTGCCTCACATCAACAACAGGAAAAAGAATTTAGTATAAATGAAATAGTAAATGGCCAATATTTCTATCAACATAATTTCATTTTCTGCATGGTTGCTGTCATTGTTACAGCGGAATGTTTGGAATTTCTTGATCGTCTTATGAGCGTATAAGAAAGATATATTGAATAACATAAGGAATGTTCTCTTTTTGATTTTCGCATATTTATAGAATATTGCGTGTTCTATGCTTATATTCGTAGTCTGAAAAAAAATCGCCCAATATTTTGAACATATTTCTTAGTCGACTTAATTCAGGTTTTATAATTAAACAATTTATGTTTCAAAATTTTATGTTAAATTCCCTTGATCTGTATTATTCCGTTTCCATAAAAACTATTACACTTTCAGCTGTTTGACAGATTAGTTATGAAATTTAATTTAGATCTATAATAATAGTAATAAAACATTATGCCAAGTTTTTTTTCTCATTGTGCTTTGTTCAAAATTGAGTCATTAATTGTTCAAATTTTCTTGCTGCGGTTTTGATTTAATGTATGATATGCATATTTCCACTGGTAGATAGATATATAAGCGTTTTATAAATGATTTTTATTCAAAAATTTGCACAATCCTTTAATTTTGCTTTAAAAATTATATTCTTAATTTGATTCGGTTTCGAAATATCTTATCAACAGAAAAACGGCCAAAATTCAGACATATTTTTGGGGAATCAGGTATGACTTGAAATGTGATGATTTGTCAAAAGTAGGGCGAATCGCAAAAATTAAATTTCTTGATATTTACAATATTTTTTCTTTCTATTTTTGTTGCAAAAATTAATTGAAACATTGACAAATCAAAGAAATTTAACTAAATTTTATTGATCCGAATCAATATATGCTATGAGGTTTTTAAAAAATACGATTTCAAGTAATTATTTCAACTGTTTCAAAAACTAATTATTTTAATTAACGATGATTTCATCATCGCTGATTAATTTCGATGTGCTAACTTACTATTAAATATATATACTAATTAAAACGAATCATAGGAGTATTTCGAGTTCTAGGTAACATTCGAAAATACAACAAATAATATTCCACAGACAAATTTCAAAATCTCAAAGTAAATTTAATATTGTTTAAAATTTCTGAGATTTGTTGCTAGCAATCTTAAAAGCCAGTCGAAATAGAAGTCTTCTCTCTGAACATTCGGAGGGAAAGTCAATTTCAGATTATACTTGGTTTGTTTTATGTATAATTTTATCAGATACTTCTATATCAGGTGCTAGGATAGTACATACTAAGCAATGATGTTGAATCTCCATCACTCTTAACTGAGTTCCGTTGATTAATTTCATGTTGGAGTAAGTAAATTAATCAACGAAAGGCTTCTATTCCAGTGAAGAATTTCTTGAAAGGCTTCCATCCTAATGAAGACTTTCTTGAAAGGCTTCTAATCGAAATTGATGCTACATAGTCATTTTCATTTGATACACTTGGTGTTCCCCTTTTAATAATTTTATAAGTAATTATTTATATATATGGTCTTTTTGCATTGAAGGTGGAAATGAAATAATACATAATTTTAATTAAATCAAAATAAGCTTAAAATTTGTCTTGTAGAATACACTTTCTATATTTCAATTATTTTCTGTATTAATAATCGTTTATTCAGAATGAAATTTTGATTGTTCATTAAAAATAAGAATAAAAAGTATTGCATTACCGAATTGTTTATTTAAAATTTCAACATTAATTCTAAAGAATAAAATTAATCACCATTTTAATTCAAATATCAATTGACCAAACAATTTTACATTTGAGAGCTTTTATTATTTTTAATACTTGTCATTAAATTAATTACTGTATTATAAAGAAATTTATTCTTATCGACAAAATGTATATATTTATAATTGGTTTCAGATTGTGTCACTGAATGTTTTTACAGCTGTGCTTGCATCAGTGTTTCTGTAATGAATGGGGTTTCAAAATGGTATTATAAATGTTTGGGGGAGGGGACTGACATTCCATTTAATGAAAGGAAATAAGATGCGAAAGAAAGGAAGAATAGATGTAAAACAGAAAATTTAACAAGCGCTAAAATATACATAACCGTTGCCATATGGATAATCTCCATCATGGCTTAACTATTTTATATTAATTGTTTATAAATTCCATAATATGGGCGAATAAGCTGGTCGCCAAAGGCTACTTAAGTATAACTTACTGTTAGGCAGTGATAGGAAAAATTCAATATGTACATATTTCCTGCATTTCCACGAGATTTGTCTCCTCGAAACTTTCTCCTGTGTTCTCGATAATAAAAGTATTATCCTACACTCCCTCTTGCTTAAAATTGTGAATCTTGGACAAAGCAGTAAATGCCACGAATGACAATTTTAGTTTTCTGTGTTTCGCATACAAGACTTTTATGCTTCGTAACATAGTGAAGAAAACTAAATATGCATTTTGGAAGTTTTTTCTCCCTTCCCGATGAAAATCAAAATTTGTGAGAGAGTTATAAGCTTAGTAACAAGATCATATATCACATTTCACTTCTTTAAATAGTTGCATTTTCGAGTTATCGCACTTACATGTATGCGAAATGACACACTAATAGACAAAGAATTCTGAAAGAAATTTCGTTCAAAATTTGATACTGTCGATGGTAGATTTAGCGCACCAAATCGTATCTATCTAACTCTACGTTTTGTAGTTATCTAGTTTGGACAAACAGACCAACAGTTTGTTGTGAATAAATTTGTTCAATTCAGACAAAAATCTACAAATCTGATATAAACGCCATATACCAAATTTTATTTGTATAGCACAAAATATTTTTTATTTATCGTGTGCGGAAATAGTCAAACAAACATAATACCGAAAATTGAAGTTTTCAGGCTCAGAAGTGTCTGATACGTGAAGATTAGCAAGTATCTCGAGTTCGACCTTCTGCATTAGAACTTTTATTCTTTCTAATATATTTGATTTCTAACTGGAATTCTTTTTATCAGCAAGTTAATGTCTACTATGATATACCTACTATGAGTCATATTAAGAATTCAATATGTGTATATTCCCTAGCATTCCTTCACTGGTTCAGTAATCTAATGCTATATCCAGCAATAACGATTTATACGCTTGCGACTAAACAACGAAAGATGAGCATTAAATTGGTAATACCGTCTTGTCTAACAATATTTAATCGAAATGAGAATTTCTTATGGAATGATGCCGACTAACGGATCAAAGCATTAAATATCTGATATTACAGACACAGCCGTCGCATTAAGGATCATTTTTTTACTGCCTTTCTGTTTATTTTGATTTTTTACAGTTTCTAGAGATGTTATTACAAGAAATCGATTCTGTGACAACGGATATATTATGCCATTATGTCATTAATTTTTATAAATGAATGAATATGAATATTTTGCTTGCATAGTAAAGGTTTAGGAAATATTTTTCTCAATGGAACTTTAAAAATAGGAAGCACAGGCCTGAAAATGCATATTTGTATATGCTTTTATTGAGCTTATTAGCTCTTATATTTGCAATGATAGAATGGAACTATGTATAGGAAAAATATCATACTGACAGACGGTCAACCCCTTTAAAGATTTGATTCCAAATTTTATCCATCCAGCTCTCTTCTTTGTAATTTTCTCGCTAATTCATATTAAGATAATTGGAGACAGATAGACTTTTTCCAAATAGATTCATCAAACTTTGATAGAAATCTACAATGTAAGTGCAAAATCTATTCAAAATTTCATCCGTTTAGCAAAAAACTTTTTTCAGTAATTGTTTCTGTGGACAAACAGAGCAGCGTAACTAGAAAAATAAGTTTTTCGGATTCAGAAGATCTGAAACGTGGAGATTGAGCAAAATCTCGAGCTCGAATTTGACAACGATTATAATTCTTTTCTGTTGTGTAATATTTCGTATACAAGATTTTTTATATAATATTTTCGTATAGAAAAAAATGTATAAAATACTGAGAAGCCTCAAATAAAATAATTTTCTAAAACATCATTAATTTTAATATTGAGCAGTTTTTAAAAGAACCATTTAATTAATATCGAAAAAAAAGTTCAAGAAAATATATTTTTTAATCAAAAATTTGACGATCATTACGAAATCATAATATCTCAAGTACCTAAACGCTTCAAGAAAACTATAAAGAAACTATTTCATACTAAAGAAAATTCCTTGGTAACATTATATATAATTAAATTTCTATTTGCCATAATATTTCTAATAGCACCACATACATTTATAATTGTTACTTGACTCCCATATTTTTGATAAAAAATCTTTTCTATTTTTTAGTGTAATAAAACATACGTGTTTTAAAATAT
>JAPMOR010011954.1:0-10437 GCA_026543865.1 Argiope aurantia | reverse complement strand
CATCATATACTGGTAATGTGTCATTCTTTCTATAAAACTATTACTTTGGAACGATAATTGCATGAAATCCACATTCATTGCAATATAATCAAAAAAATATCTGTACTCCAGCTATTTGATTTTGGATTTGTTACCATTGTCCTTCAAAATACATTCAAACTGCTTATCATCTAAATATATTTTGATTTATGTGCAGAAAAATTTCACTATATTCTGCTGAAAGCAAAATCTGAACATTCCTAAATAAAACTTCTGAGGAATGGGATAAACACCTAATCTAGGAACGACAGAGAATTATACAAATACATAAATTTGAAGACCAGGAATAATCAGAATTATCTGAAAAGTTGGATGGGCGTCATTTTTTTATTTTTTATTTTATACAGGTGGCTTCATGGTTGATTTCTTTCACGTATGTTAGAGAAGAATACAGACTCCGAAAACTGCCGAGTTGAACCCGGTTAGGAAAGAAATGGAGCCTTCAACCGAGGATAACGCAGCAATTTCCAAAGTCTTTCCATATCATAACAATGGTAAAAAAAAATCACCCCTTCTCTACAAATCGTCTTCTATAGAACGATAATTATATCAAATGTGCACTTCCTCCTGTAAAGACATATTAGAAGCATAAATAAATATAGGGCTTCACTATTCTTCGTGTATTTAATCTCATCATTGGAAATATATTCAAACTGCTTTATCCTATCGAATAGATCTTATTAAATACTGATTCAGGTGAGAATGTTTTAACTATATTCTGACAAAAAATAATATGGTGCGAAGAAATTTTCTCGAAATAACGCAATATTCTCTATCATTGAAAATCTGACTGTCTGAAATTATGAGAATTCTCCGAATATTGATTGGGCTGAACCCAAACTTTTTGATTTTAAACAGGTTTCTTTCTTGCCAATTTTTTTACATGTGTTTCAGAAGAAACCAGGTTCTAGAAAATGTAAAAAGAAGCACGGTGAAGCAATGATTAAAGCCTCTACCAACAATAAATCAGCAACATTTAAGTATATTTCATTCTTGTTATAACACCGGAATTATTTATTGCACCAGAAATTCCCTGCGCAATAAATACTTTGTGGAATAAAGACATATTGCTAACAAGAAAAAATTAATGACTTACTGTTCTCTCATCCTGATCGGAATCTATAATTATGTAACCAGAAGTATATCACAATTGCTTGACCGCATCATATTGGGGACAAATTAAAATATGATGGAAGAATACATTCTCTATTATCTGAGAAAAGCAATCGTTGGAAATTGCTAAGTAAACTCAGATTAATGAAAGAATGAACACATTATCCGAGTATGACCTAGCATTTTCGAATAAAAAAAACATGGATTAACTAAAATTCTTCGAATATTCTCTTTTATTACATCTTTTAGCTTTTACTGATATTTCTTCATTGCGGATTTCTTTCACAAATGTTGAAGGAGACTGATAACGCTAGAAATTGCCGATTGAAACTCGGTGCACAGAGCCTCCAACCGAGAATAATACAGCGATTTCCAAAATCCATTCCATTAATCTTATTACACTGGTAAAACCACTAGTCCTTTCGCTGACACCTTCCGATTAGAACGATTCTTGTAAGACATTCACAGTTACTGCAATACAAGCCAAAATAAATAAATATCTCACAGCTCTCGCTGATAATTGTAGAAATTAAGGAGTGTGAGGAAAAGTATAAACGGATATTAAATAGAGATAAATATAAAAGGATAAACACCCTATCAAGGAATGACATTGCTTTATCAGGAAAGACAAAAATTTATGCCAGGTACAATTACAATCCTTTGAATATTCGATTGATCATATTCTTTATTCTATGCAAATCTTTTCAGGACTGATTTCTTTCACATCTAATGCAGAGGTATCCAGTATTGCCGAATGAAACCCAGTGAGGAAATGAATGGAGCCTCGAACTGAGAATAACACAGCAATTTCCAGAGTCTTCTCCATTGTCATCTTATTACATTGTTAATATCAATCATTCTTCTGTGACCGTCTTGTAAGAAATTCCCACTTACTGCAATAAAGCTATATTTGTAAATATAAATAACTAATCGACTCACTGATGTACAATCTTGAATATGGATAATTTTGACTCGGCATTTGAAGTATACTCTCTGTTTCTTCGATAATCTTCTTAACAAATTGTTTTTTGGTGAGAAGAATAACTTCACTAGAATTCGAATCCAAATTTGGAAATTGAAAACTTGGCTAGGAAAATTATGAACACCTTATACAGGAATGTCCGAAACATTATCGGAAGACATAACACTTCTTAAGATAGGCAGTGTTGATAAACGTTCCTATTAATTTGTTCGAAATTGCCTTTTTTATTGTACATAGGTGTCTTTAGTGCTGATTTCATTTAGTACAGCAATTTCTGAAATCCATTCCATTCCATTCATCGTATATTTGTAATTTTACTGATCCTTTCTATGGCCCATGACTCTGGAACGGTAATTGCCTGAAATCCACACATTTTTCAGTATAATCATAAATAAATATCTCAGTGCTTATACTTTGATTTTGGAATTGTTACTTTTTATACAGTATACTACTCTCTAAATATTTTCTCTAAATTCCGCGGAAAGCAACCTTTGAAATTGCTAAGTGAAACACAGTGAATAAAAAAATAAACTCTCAATCCGAGAATGACGAAGCATTATATATAGATATTTATATCACGGAAATATTTTCCGAATATTCGCTTGAGCTTCATCTTGATTGTACAAAGGTCTCTTCAAAGCTGATTTCTTACACACGTGTTGAAGATTGATAGCTTTAAAAATTACCTAATGAACCCCGGTTAGGACATAAATGGAGCCTCCAACCGAGAATAACATGGTAATTTATAAAGCCTATTGCATTTATTTTATTACATTGGTAATATCACTCATCCTTTCATCTAATATCGAACGATCGCTGCATGAAATCCACACATTCTACAATATAAGTCGAAATAAATAAACGTCTCATTGCTCTCGCAGCTCGATTTTGAATATTTTTTCCGTCGTCATTTGTACCTGATTCAAACTACTAATGTTGCCGATCTTCTAATGAATATATTCAAATTTTTGTTAAGAATACTTTCAATGTATTGTGAAGACAGCAATCTCAAAAAGCACGGCGAGGAAAGCGATAACCACCCTGTTACGGAATGACATACCGTTATCAAGAGATATCAAAAATAAAACCACGTATAATTACAGTTCTTCGAATATTTGCTTAGCGTATTCTTTTGAATTTATGCAGTTCTATTCAGCACCGATTTCTTTCCCATCTGCTACAGAGGAATCCGGACCCCGGAAATTGCTGAGTTAATCACGGTGAAGAAATTAATGGAATCTCCAACCCAGAATAACGCAGCAATTTCCAAAGTCTTTTCATCTTATAGTAACGGTAAAAATCACCAGTTCCAACGGATATTGTCTTCTATGTAATGATTATTATATCAAATGTGCACTTACAACAATAAAGACATATTATAAGCATAAATAAAAGGATTCTCTGCTCTACGGTTATTTAAACTCATCATTTGGAATATGTTAAAACTGCTTTCTCTCTGTCAAATCAATCTTATTAAATTTTGATTCAAGTTATGGAGGATTTATCTATATTCCCACAAACATTAACAAGGTATGAAGAGAACAAAAATGAACTTTTCTTGAAATAACATTTCATTCTCTATAGTTGAAAATTTTAAATAATCTAAAATTATAAGAATACTCCGAATATACGGCTGAGCCAAGTCTTTTTGATTTTAAACAGGTTTCATTATTGATGCTTTTTTTTGTATGTGTTGCAGAAGTTTGTTTGTTTGTTTGAGGTTTAATGGCGCAAGAGCCATGTTTGGCTAAACTGCGCCAATCAAATGGTAAAAATGGAAAGAATAAAAGATGAATCATATAAATGACATAAAATCTAAAATATGGAGAACTATATGCAAATTAAGATAAGATAAAAATTCAAGAAATTGTTAAAGATATTTAATAAAATCAATAGACTAATGATAATGTCTAAATTAGGGATATAAAATCATTGTAGTCTTTTGACATGATATTTCTTTGGGTACTTGTCTTGGACAGTGGTACTAATTGTTTTAGGATTAAATATTTTAAAATTAACCCAATGAAATGGACTGTTTTTTAATTTTTCTTTAACAGTAAGATTATCAGTTGATGTAGGAGTTTTAAATGTTACTGTTGATTTTTCTTGCAGATCAATAACAGGGGAAGTTTCCTCAATAGTTTCGTTTGGGTCATAGTCTATAGCGTCTTCAGCCACAGACGACCCAATATCATTGCCACTTTCATTATTACAATGTTCGTCTATCGAAATGTGGTCAGAAATCGTAGAAGCTGGTAAATAATCAGTTTTATGTACAGCTTTGGAATGATTTGCCACATGTGTTGACGCAAATTTGTTTACTTCCATAGTAGCTGAAGTTGCAACCTGCATAGGGGAGGTTACCCAAAATTTAGATTTTTCTGATACTGATTCTTTTTGGTTTCCAACTGCGGTCTTCAGAGTTTTTTTTATATTTCTTTTTCTTTGTTACTAACTGAAAATCAGGCAAATCCTGTGAGGCTGACGCAACATCACAGGGTGGAACTGACACACTTTCATTCTGAGTAATACTTAATTTAGTTGAATTAGATCTAGATTGTATGTCGGGATTTGCAATTGATTTTTCTAAAGCCAAAGAATCATTCGATATATTAAAATATTTTGACTGCTTAGTCTTTGTCTGAGCTATGGAAGCATAGTTAGTACCTGTAGGAGTTTGGGAGTTCACAAGTTTCCGAGCTTCGATGTAAGATATCTGATTTTTTATTTTTGTACTTATTACTTCTTTTTCAAGCAACCATGATGGGCAATTTCTAGAATACGACGTGTGTGCACCTTTACAGTTTACACACTTTTCGACAGAGTTGCATTGAGAACTGTCATGACCGACATCTCCACAGCGGGCGCAAGTCAGTGTCCCTCGGCAAGAAGTTTTAGAATGCCCAAAACGTTGGCATTTGAAACAACGCAGCGGACTGGGGATATACGGCCTTACTGGAAGACGCATATACCCTGCTTTAATATGTTCTGGCAGTTTTGGAAATCCAAATGTCAAAATCAAATGTTTTGTTTTATGGAGTTCGCCATTTCTCCGTATTGATATACGTCTTACATGACTCACCCCTTGGCTTTTCAATTCTTTGAGAATTTCTTCCTCTTCATCATTGAACATTTCTCCGCAGGAAATGACTCCCTTGGAGGAATTTAAAGAAACATGTTGAGAAACGGTGATTGGATATCAGCGAATGACTTCAATTTCATTATATGTTGCGATTGTTTCCGGAACAGAACTTCCACTAGCAAATCTCCGGAACGAAGCTTCTTGGTGCATTTTACTTTCCCGATATTTCCAGTGATGCTTTTTTCAACTAAGAAAGGAGATACTGAATGAAAAGTCTCATTCGTTTTGGAAACTCTTTTTATGAGAAAAAAAGTTGGAAAGACAGCTGCAATTGATTTGTTTGAAACGATTTGTTGCCCACTGAAGGGAGCAGATTTCCGTTTGCCCATACGACATTGGTAGAAATTCAGGCCCGACGGCACCGCCCACCACGGAGCCCAACAAGGGATGGCAGCCACTGGCTCTGGGCACTTCCAGCCTCAGTACTTACCATAGTGCTGATCAGTTACCTATACGCTCGGAGTTACCCCCGGGGACAGTGACCACCCTTAACGCCAAGCCCAAGGAGTAACCCCTTCGCTTGATCCCTAGCAGACTAGCCACTCCGGTGACTATCTACAAGCCGATTGATACACCGGGGACCACAGTGCACCGCCCGTCTAATGGGTCGCCACGCACGGCAAATACGTGGGGGTATTTGCTGTCCATGAGAAGCAGGAAGCAAACAGAGCGGCGACAGCTTTTCATGGAGAGCTCCCTCGCCTACCCTTGAGGGAAGGAAAGATCAAGCAGACAGTAAAAGGCGTAGGGGAGAGTAAACTTAAGAGAGTAAAGATCCCTGGGTACCTCGGGGTTGGGACACCCGTACTCACCTATAGTAGGTGAGCCCCTGAGGGGTGTGTTGCAGAAGAAACCAGGTTCTAGAAATGGCAAAGAAATGATTACAGCCTCTATCGAGAATAATTCAACAACATTTAAGTCTATTCTATTCTTGTTAAAACACCAAAATCATTTATGACACCAAAAATTTCTAATGCAATAAACATTTTCTGCATTAAAGACATAAACATGATTAAGGACTTACTGTTCTCTCAGATTGATCGGGGATCTCTATGACCATTTTAAAAGGATTATATTAAAATTGCTTGAACGCATCATATTGGGGAGAAATTTAGATTTGATTTATGAACACTTTCACTATATTCTGCGAAAAGCAATCTCTGAAAATGTCTATGTAAACCCCAATGAGTAGAAAAAGCATCCTATCCGAGAATGACCGAGCATTATTCAGAGATATAAATAAGACATCGAATAATTAGAATTCTCCGAGTGTTCTCTTTTGTTACATCTTTCAGATTTTACTCAAATCTCTTCATTGCTGATTTGTTTCACACGTATTGAAGAAGATTGATGGCTCTAGAAATTGTTGAGTGAAACTCGGTGAAGAAATGCATAGATCCTCCAACCGAGAATAACACAGTATTTCCCCAAGTCCATTCCATTCATCTTACTACACTGGTAATGTCACGCTGACAGTCTGATTTGAAACTGAAACGATATATGCAAAATCTATACTTATGCGAAATCCACACTTACTGCAATACAAACCAAAATGAATAAATACCTGAATGCTCACTTATTGTTTTTAATAATTTATTGATGTCATTTGGAATCTATTCAAACTCTTTGTTTCGAGGTTATTGATATGAATATATTCTATTCCGTGTGAAAAAAAATTCGAAATTCTTTTTCGAATTCGTTTTTGTATTCGAAATTCTTTTCTCGCGGATATTGATAAGAATATATTCAAATTTGTATAAAGAATATATTTAATAAATCGCACTTTAAGCAGTTGTGGAAAATTATCTACCAAGAAAAGAAAGTGAAGAATAGTATAAATCTCCAATAAAGGAGTGGCACTGCATTATGAAGCGATATAAAATATAAACTCGGGTATGACTTCAGATCTGCGAATATCTGGTTGGCTGTATTCTTCTTTATCTTATACATTTCTCTTCAGGTCGGGTTTCTTTTCCGACAATTACTTTGGAACGGAAAGATTAGGGACTCCGTAAATTGTCGAGTTAAATCCGGTTAAGAATTAAATCAAGTCTCCAACCGAGAGTAACGCAGCAATGAATAAAGTCTTTTCCACTGGTTTCTAACACGTTTGTTGCAAAGGAATTAGGACTCAGGAAATCAAAGAGTTTCCCAGAAAAGAAGCGAATGAAGCCTCCAACCGAGAATAAAACAGTAACTTCCAAAGTCTTTTTCATTGAGTTCTTATACGTCTGTTGCAGAGGAATCTGGAAATCTCCGAGTAGAATCCTGTGAAGAATTAAATGAAATCATCAACCAAAAGTAAAGCAGCAATTTCTAAAATCAGTTTCATTCATCATATATTGGTAAAGTGACTCATCTTTTCTATGGCTAATTACTTTGGAACGGTTGCATGAAATCCACTCTTACTGCAATATAATCATAAATATCTCGGTACTTGTATAAATACTCAAGAGTATATTGCGTAGAAAGAAAGATCTGAAAATTCTTAAATAAAACCTCTGAAGAAAAGGACGGAAAAACGCCCTGTCTAGGAATGACATAACATTATACAAATATATGAAACTTAAGAGACCAGGAAAAGGTAGAATTCTTCGAAGATTCCATTGTGCACCACCCTTTTAATTTTACGTAAGTGCTTTCAAGGTTGATTTCCTTCACAGAAGAATACAGGCACCGGAAACTGCCGAGTTAAACCTGGTGAGGAAATGAATGGAGCCTCCAACCGAGAATAACACAGCAATTTCTAATGTCTTTCCAAATTATGATAGCGGTATAAATCCATAATTCTTTCGGAAATCCTCTTCTATGGAATGATTATTATATCCAAACACAACTTACAATAACTAAGACATATTATAAGTATAAATAACGATTCACTGTTCTTCAGGTATTTAAACTCGTTATTTGGAATGCGTTCAAATTGTTTTCTCCCCTCAAATATATCTTATTATATACTGATTCAGGCGATGGATGTTTTAACTATATTCCCACAAACAGTAATAAGGTGTGAAGAAGTAAAAAAAAAATTTCTCGAAATAACGGAGCATTCTCAATGGTTTAAAATTTCAAAGTATCAAAGCTAATAAGAATTCTCCGAATATTCGGATGAGCCCAGTCTTTATTTAAATAGGTTTCTCTATTATTGATTTCTCTTTCGTGTGCTGTAGAAGAAACCTGGCTCTGGAAAATGAAATACGGTCTAATGACTAAAGCTTCTACCGAGAATAACTTAGCAACATTTAAGTCTATTCCATTCTTGTTATAACATCGGAATCATTCTAGTGTAATAAACACTTTCTGCAATCAAGACATATTATAAACATGAACAAATTAATGACTTACCGTCCTCTCTCCTGATCGGGGATATCTATAACCACGTCAAAAGAAGTATATTACAATTGTTTGATCGCATCATATTGGGGATAAATTCAGATTTGAGTGAAGAATACTTTCTTTATATTCCACAAAAAGCAATCTCTGGAAATTGCTAAGTAAAACACTGCGAGTAAAAAAACTATAATCAATATCCGAAAATGACCCAACATTATCTAGAGAGAGATATATAAAACATGGAGTAACTAGAATCCTCCAAATATTGTCTTTCATTACATCTTTTAGAATTTACTCAGATTTCTTTATTGCTGATTTCCTTCACACGTCTTAAAGAAGATTGATGACTCTAGAAATTGCGGAGTGAATCTCGGTGAAGAAATGCATAGAGCCTCTTACCGAAAATAATACAGTATTTCCCAAAGTCCGTTCGATTCATCTTACTGCACTAGTAATGTCATTCAACCTTTCGCTGACAGTCTGCTTTGGAACGATTCTTGTAACAAATCCACACATTCTGCAATATAAACCAAAATAAAAATGTCTCACTTCTCTCGCTTCATAATTTTCGATACTTTACCGATGCCATTTGGAATATATTCAGACTATTTGTGTCGAGGATATCGATACATAAATAATTATATATTAATATTACTGGTATTAATATATTCTAATTTGTGTAAAAAATGCTTTTAATACATTGCGCAGAAAGCAATTACTCATTTCTAAATCCTGGGGAGGAAAAGGATAAACACCCGACCAGGAAATGACACTGCTTTATATAAATAAAAACAAAAATTAAGACCAGGAATAATTACAATCCTTTGAATATTCGGTTAAGCATTATCCTTTTGATTTTACACAGGTTTCTTCAGGTCTGATTTCTTTTACATTTGTCGAAGAAGAATGCGGGCTCCGGAAATTACCGTGTTAATCCCTGTGAGGAAATGGATAGAGCCTCCAACTGAGAATAACACAGCAATATCCAAAGTCTAATTCATTCATCTTATATTTTTGGTTGTATCATCCATTCTTTTATGTCACCGTATACTTTGGAACGATAATTGTACGAAATTTACACTTACTGCATTATAAGGATGAAAAAGTAAATTTTTCAATGTTATCTCCACCTTGATTTTAAATATTTCTATCCTTGTCATTCGGAGTATATCCCATCGGAGTATATATTCGGAGTGTCCCATCGCTCTCTGAATATATTTTGATTTATGTGAAGAAAACTTTCACTGCATTGTGCAGAAAGCTAATTTAGAAAATGTTTAAATAAAACCTGTCAGGAAAAGTATAAACACCCTATCCGGAAAAGACGCATTTTCCAGATATATGAAATTTAAGGCTAAGAATATTCGATTGAGCTTACTGTTCACTGGTCCCGATAGGAGATCCCTATAACCACATCATTCGGAGTACTGTGCAATAGCTTGATCGCTTCGTAATTAAAACAATAAATTTTTTTGAGTGAAGAATTCCGCGAAGAGTTATCTCTCGAAATCTAAACAATCTAAGTAAAACTCAATGAGTAAGGAAATAAACTCTCTATCCGAGAATGACCCAGCATTATCCAGAAATATAAATAAGACACTGAATAACTAGAATTCTCCGAATATTCAGTTTAACTACGTCTTTTAGGTTTCGTGTTGATCTCGTCATTGCAGATATCTTTCACATGTGTTGAAGAGGATTCCTGGCTCCAGAAACTGCCGAGTGGAAACCGGTGAGGGAATGAAAAGGACCTCCAACCAAGAATAACGCATTTTCCAAAATCATCTCCATTGACTTCGTACATGTCTGCTGAAGAGGAATTCGGACT
>JAPMOR010011952.1:0-10590 GCA_026543865.1 Argiope aurantia | reverse complement strand
AGATTTGGCTTTTGTGCCAAAAATCTTAAATAACCAACCAACCAACCCATCGAGAGTCTTTATACTGAATGTCATCAAATGCCACTATATTTGAGGCGACAGAAATTGTCACTCATTTATTATTTTAAAGTAATGTCGAACTCTAATCATCCTTTGAAACATCTGCATTCCAGTTATCCAACCTTCAGATTTTATAATGCTCGTCCATCATGTATCCGTCCTTTTTTAGACCGCACGAAACTTTTGATTAAAGATATGAACCTGGAGGAATTGCAAGTCCTGTCGACAGGTGTTTTTCATCAAGCCCCTTGGGAAATGCTATCAGTAGAACATATAAATCCCTTCATAAATTTTAATAAAAGTGAAACTTCTCCAGTCATTTTTCAAAGTTTTTTCCAATCTCATCGAAGTCAGTATTCTGATTATATTGCCGTCTTTACAGATGGTTCTAAAACTGAGGGCCATACAGATTTATGTGTTGTATTTGATAATATCACATACAGCCATAGTCTTCCTTCATTTTCCGTCTATAGTGCAGAAGCAATGGCAATATTTTATGCCTTGCAACGAATTTCTAGAAGTCAGTTTCGGAAATTCTGTATTTATAGTGATAGCAGGAGTGTTCTAACACAACTGGGACACCTTTCTTTAAACTGCCATCCAATTGTTTTGGATATTTTATACAGCTACCATTCACTCGTAAAGAACGGGTTTGACATTATTTTTTGCTGGATCCCAGGTCACGTTGGATTGATGGCAACGAGAAAGCAGACAGCATAGCTCGATTGGCCTCAACTCCTTTAAATTATGAATCACCATATGATGACATTAACCGATGTGTGCAACGAAATATCTATATTCAGTGGCAGGAATCCTGGAGCTGCCAAATAGACAACAAACTTTACAGCATCAAACCTATTATTAACACATGGCCGACTATGCCTTCTCGTCAGGCTGATGCGAGACTGACTCGCCTTCGAACTGGTCATACTCGTTACACTCACAAGCATTTATTATTTAGAGAACCGGTACCGATGTGTTCCTCATGCAGAATACCAGACTCGATAGATCATATTTTAACAAAATGTCCAGATTTCAACCCCTTTCGTTTATATTTTTTTGGCACTACTGATGTAGATCTGAAAGATCTGTTGGGGGAAAGGCCCCACCAACACTTGTTTGCTTTCCTTAGACGTATCGGATTTTTATCAAAAATTTAAACATTTTCTTCATATTTTAGCCTTTTTTGTATCTGAGATATTTATATGAACTTTATATTTCATTTAAAATTTTAATATTTTGCTATTTTATTCCCTATTCTTCGCTATTTAACATTTGTTTCATGTTTATCTTGTATCATAGCGCGTATGTTTTAGAATTTTACATACATGGTTTTAAGTTTTAATCAATGTTTGGCGCAGCTTAGCCAGTTTTGGCTCTTGTGCCACTAAAATTCAAATTCAAATTCAAATTCGGTGATCGAGCTCCTTTCTGCTCTAGATGCCAAGTGATTTTAACCGTTCTTCATCTTTTAATTGAGTGTCCTAATTTGGATAATCATCGTTTACGTTTTTTCTGCGCTTCAACAGTGGACATGCAAATGCTTGTGGGGGAACGTCCTCACAAAAACCTTTTTAAATTTTTAAAGGCCATTGGTTTTTATAATTTTATTTAAAATCTCAATTTGTTGCCAATTTTTACAATGTTTGGAGATATGGCCTTGTAATTTTTTAATCAGTTTTTAACTATACAGAATCTTGCATATAAATGCCTTATATATTTTAACCATACGACTGGCGCAGTATAGTCAAATATGGCTCTTGCGCCAATAAATCCCACTATCCATCCATCCATCCATCCATCCATCCAATCTGTTACTGCTTTTTAACAGAATATGGACTGAGCAAATAGCCAACATCATGGCTCTTGCGCCATAAAACCTCAAACAATCAATCAATCAATGGACTGAGGAAACGTATCCTAGACAATGGCGTGAAGCTGTTGTGATTCCAATATTAAAACCCGGCAAAGATTCTTCCAACCCTCTGAATTACAGGCCGATTGCTTTAACAAACTGTCTTTGTAAGATCTTTGAGCGCATTGTCAATGCTCGCCTTATGTACGTATTGGAGAAACAAGGATGCATTCCCCCGTTGCAGAGTGGTTTCCGCAGAGGTAGATCTACTATCGATAACCTCGTTTTATTGGAAACCCAGATACGCAACACATTTGTTAGAAGGAACCACCTTGTCTCCATTTTCTTTGACATCGAGAAGGCATATGACCGTGCATGGCGCTATGGTATACTATCAACACTTTTTAAATTTGGTTTTAGAGGAAATTTACCCATATTTGTACAAAACTTTTTATCACTTCGTACTTTTCGTGTTCGTGTCGGTAATTTTTACTCAAATCATTTAATACAAGCTGAGGGTGTCCCTCAAGGAAGTGTCCTCAGTGTCACTCTTTTTATCGTTCATATGAGCCAAATCTTGAATCATTTGCCATCATCAGTTCATGGAAGCCTCTATGTTGATGACCTGCAGATCTCCTGCCAGTGTAGCAACATGATTGTCATTGAACGACAGTTGCAAAATGCTGTTAATAAGTTGGTAGATTGGTGCCATAATAACGGACATAACATTTCTCCTGAGAAGAGTAGATGCGTGCACTTTTGCCGGAAGAAAAACATGCATTTGGATCCTATTATCCAAATACACAATACGCCTATTCCAGTAGTAGATGAAATACGGTTTTTGGGTGTGGTCTTTGATCGCAAACTAACATTCCTTCCGCATGTTCTTAACCTACGAAAGAAGTGCGAGAAGACCTTGAATATTTTGAAGGTGCTCTCTAGAACATCTTGGGGTGCCGATCGAACCTCCCTTCTCCGTATTTATCAAGCGGTCATTCTTTCACGTATGGATTATTGTTGTATGGTGTATGGTTCTGCCCGTGATTCCGTTTTACAAAGACTAGATACTGTGCACCACTTTCCATTACGAATCTGTTCAGGTGCATTTCGTACTTCTCCAGTTGAGAGTTTGTATGTTATTTGCCACCAACTCCCCCTTAACTTAAGGCGTAATAAATTGTCCGCTTTGTATTACTTCCGAATTTTGTCTGTGCCAGAGCATCCTGTGCGTCAAATCACATTGCCAGTCGGTTTTCGACGGTTGTATGATGTTCGTCCATTTCATATCCTTCCATTTAATGAAAGAATCAAAAATCTGCTACATGACTCGGACTTTGATAATATTGCTGTTAAATCACCCGAATTATTTTGCTTCCCACCTTGGGGAAAATGCTTTCTAATCTTAAAAATCAGGTTCATCCAGTTGCCTTTGAAATCCTGAGACTCTTAAGGATTTTACAAGACAGAGATTTTC
Organism: Argiope aurantia; assembly: GCA_026543865.1. Taxonomy (NCBI): domain Eukaryota; kingdom Metazoa; phylum Arthropoda; class Arachnida; order Araneae; family Araneidae; genus Argiope; species Argiope aurantia. The sequence goes on along the minus strand of JAPMOR010011952.1, from coordinate 7,201 downwards.
AAATAATTTTTTTCTGGATTCCTAGCCATGTTGGAATAATAGGTAATGAGATGGCGGATAGTGCAGCAAAAAATGCGTCTTGGGTTTTGCAGCAAGATATTCCGTACAACGATGCAAAAAATGCCCTTACGCGTCGGGTATACTCATTATGGTAAGAATCGTGGAATAATCAGATGAATAATAAACTCTATTCTGTAAAACCGATTATTTCTTCCTGGCCTTGTATACCAGTGCGAGAGTTGGATGTCAAATTGGCTAGACTCCGCATTGGTCACACACGTTTTAGTCACAAACATTTTTTATTCGGCGAACGGGCTCCTTTTTGCTCGAAATGCCAAGTGGTTTTAACGGTTTTTCACCTTTTAATTGAATGTCCTAATTTTAATCATCATCGTTTGAGATTTTTTAATGCTTCATCAGTCGATATGCAAATGCTTGTCGGGGAACATCCCCACAAAAACCTTTTTAAATTTTGAAAAGCAGCTGGTTTTTACCATATTATTTAATATCTAACTTTGTTGTTTTTAACTTGTTTACAATTTTAAGACGTACTGATTTGAAATTTTATCAGTGTTTACATCCAGTTTTTACAGTTGTTTAAATAAAGTATAAGACTGCCTTTTTACCATGTGTCTGGCTCAGTATAGTCAGATATGGTTCTTGCGCCAATAAACAGCAAAATCCAATCCAATCCCACCTTGGGGTAAACAACAATTTTCCTTTTTGAATCCCTTCTCCGGATTCGATAAATCTTCAAATGCACCGACTATCTTGCAACAGCTGTTTCTACACCATCGCTATCGGTATTCTTCTTTTGCCCCAATTTTCACGGATGGCTCGAAATCAGACGACCACGTTGTTGTGGAATTATACTTCCATCTGATACATTGAGCCACCGTCTTCACAATTTCTGTTCAGTATTTACTGCCGAATTCGTGGCAATTCTGTCTGCCCTCCAAAAAATTTCACTATCTACTCAGCGACAATTTGCCATTGACACCGATAGCATGAGTTCTCTGGAAACACTTTCACAGTACCATAATCGGATGCATCCTATAGCAATTAAAATTTTATTAACTTTGCGTGCCCTACAAAATGATGGAGTTCAGATAATTTTTTGTTGGGTGCAGAGTCATGTTGGTCTCTTTGGAAATGAAATGGCAGATTCAGCGGCAAAATCAGCAACAGACTTTTTGTCTCTGAGGCTTCCTTATTGTGATATTAAGAAGTCCTTGACAAAATACTTTTTTTCTACTTGGCAATTAGCATGGAATCAGCGTATCGAAAATAAACTGCATTCCATCAAGCCTGCTATTGGATTGTGGTCTGTTCTCCCTATACGTGAAGTTGACGTCAAATTGACTCGCCTCCGTATAGGACATACTCGCTTCACGCAGAAACATTTTCTGTTTGGTGAAGCTGAACCGAAGTGCCCCAAATGTCGTGTGGATTTTACTGTTCAACGTCTTTTAATTGAGTGCCCTGATTTTAACTCCCCCCTCAGGGGCTCACCTACTATAGGTGAGTACGGGTGTCCCAATCCCGAGGTTCCCAGGGATCTTTACTCCCTTTATGATTTACTCTCCACTACGCTTTCTGCTGTCTCCTTTTCTTCTTTCCCTCGAGGGTAGGCGAGGGAGCTCTCCATGAGAAGCTGTCGCCGCTCTGTTTGCTTCTTGCTTCTCATGGACAGCCAAAACCCCCACGTGTTGGCCGTGCGTGGCGACCCATTAGACGGGTGGTGCACTGTGGTCCCCGGTGTATCAATCGGCCGGTACCTAGTCACCTAAGTGGCTAGTCTGCTAGGGATCAAGCGAAGGGGTTACTCCTTGGGCTTGGCGTTAAGGGTGGTCACTGTCCCCGGGGGTAACTCCCAGCGTATAGGTGCCAGTTAGCATTATGGTAAGTGCTGAGGTTAGGAATATCTAGAGCCAGTTACTGCCATCCCTAGTAGGGCTCCGTGGTGGGCGATGCCGCTGGGCCTGAATCCCCATCAATATCGTATGGGCAAAAAAAACTTCGCTCCCTTCAGTGGGCAACAAAAGAATCAAACTTCATCTCCAATTCATTACGACAAATTTTTTATCATAAAGCGCATTTCAACAAACAATGAGACCTTTCATAATGTTTCACCTTTTCTCGTTGAAAAGTCCATTACTGGATCACTTGGCACTGTATCATCGACCCGGAAACTACGATCTGGTGATTTGCTCGTGGAAGTGAGTTCCCGAAAGCAGTCACAACAAATACTGAAACTTAAAACATTGGGAACAATATCTGTAAGCGTAAGTGCTCACGCTACATTAAATTCTTCAAAGGGTGTAATAACGTGTGGCGAATTGTTTAATGATTCCATTGAAAAAATTACTGCGGAACTGAAACCCGAAGGAGTAACTCATGTACGCCGTATAACTATCCGGCGGGATGGACAACTCCTTCCTACTAAGCACTTCATTCTCACGTTTAACAATCCTAAATTACCTGAATCTGTGAAAGTTGGTTATATGAAATTGACAGTTAGGACATATATCCCAAACCCACTCCGTTGTTTCCAATGCCAACGCTTTGGGCATTCTAAAACCAGCTGCCGCGGGACTCTCACCTGTGCCCGCTGTGGAGAAAAAGGCCATGACAACCAACAGTGTTCTGCACAGGAAAAGTGCGTGAACTGTGATGGTAACCACAGTTCCTTTTCTCGATCTTGCCCCCGTTGGACATTGGAAAAGCAGATTGTATCAGTTAAATTTAAGGAAGATATTCCATACCCTGAGGCCAGGCGAAAAGTACTTGCTCAAACGCCAACACCAGGTGTGACTTACGCTTCTATTGCCAAAAAACAATTTTGTGCAAATTGCTCCTGTGCAAATTGTGTGCAGAATATGCCCAAAACTAAACCTCTACCAAAAGGGACTGATACAGATTCTGAAAATTCAATAACTAGTGCTTCTGAGCCCAGTAAACCGGAAAAGCATCAACGCAAAGTAAAACCGAACAAAGCATTAAAGCTTAAGATTTCAAAACGTGGTATCCCTCAAAATAATCTTCATCAAAAAATGAAAAAGTCAACTTTGCATAATTCTGTCGCTCTGGGACTTGCGAGTCAGGGCATAGTCCACAAGGATTTATCATCCATTTTTAGTGGCGTACCCAAAAGTCCCGATAGCATTTCACTTCATCCATCTGAAGAGGATGATAATGACCTCCAAATGAGTTGCGAGTTATCGTCAACTCCATCTAATGTTCCTACCACTGCTTTTAAAACACACGCTTCTTAATGGGTTTTTGTATTTCATGGAACTGTCGTGGCATTCGTCCCAAATTAAATGAAATTAGGACAATTCTTAACAAATTTCATCCCGCTTGTCTCTGCCTTCAAGAAACTTTCTTGAAGACAAACATCCCACTAAAATTACGTGGTTACAACACCGTTCGGAAAGATGCAGAAAACGGCTCGCATAATTCTGGAGGCGTCTGTATTCTAACCTCCAATTCCTTTCCGAGCACACCTCTCTCACTCCATACTGATTTGCAAGCTGTGGCTGTTCAAGTGCATGCAAGAGCACTAATTACAGTTTGCTGTATCTATTTACCACCTAATGCTTCTGTTAGTCAACAAGATCTTGACAATTTAGTTGATCAACTTCCAGCGCCGTTTATTCTACTTGGTGACTTTAATGGCCATTCTATTTTGTGGGGTTCAGATAGAACAAATTCTCGTGGGCGGCAGATCGAACAGTTTATTTCTAATAACTGTCTCTGTCTGCTCAATAATGACGAGAAAACTTATTTTCACGAACCAACACGCTCCTTTCACAATCTAGACCTTGCAATATGTTCGCCAATTCTCTTGCCGTATTTGAATTTTACAGTTGAAAATGATCTTCACAATAGTGACCATTTCCCTATAATAATTTCTCATGCTGACAGTGGCGGTATGATTCAGAGTCCGCCTTATTTTCTGTTTCAGCGAGCGGATTGGTCTGCATTCACAAAACGGGCAAAAATTACTGAAGCTATGGTTTATACAGCAGATATATCGGCAGCGGTACAACAAGTCCTTGATAGCATTATTAATGCTGCAAATAATAGTATTCCGAAGCGTTCCCCACGTCTAAGAACATTTCGTAGACCGTGGTGGAATAAAGCTTGCCACGATAGTTACAAAAAACAAAAGCAACTTTGGAACAAATTCCGTAGGTGTCCTACTACGGATAATCTCATTGCTTTTAAACGAGCTAAAGCTTACGCTCGCAGTATCCGTCGGCGTAGTCAGAGGGAATCCTGGCTTAAATATGTTTCTACTATCACTTATTCTACTCCTAGCAAACAATTATGGAAGAAAGTCAAAGCAGCCAATGGAATATACCCCGATTTTTCCTTTCCTGTATTAAAATCGGGAAATGTGGTATACTCTTCGCCTTTTGAAGTTGCCAATAATCTCGGGTATACTTTTGAAAAAGTTTCCGCTGTAGCTTCATACAGTCCATCATTTCTGGTGGTTAAGAAGCGAGCGGAAGGAAGTAAATTACAATTTAATTCCCGTAGATCTCTTCCATATAATTGCGAATTTAGTTTGTTCGAGTTGAAAAGTGCACTGGCTTCCTCTAATGCTAGTAGCCCTGGTCCTGATGGTATAACTTATAATATGCTTCGCCATTTGGACGAGGTCTCTCTTTCCAATTTGTTAAAGCTATTTAATAGAATATGGACTGAGCATGAGTTTCCATTACAATGGCGTGAAGCTATAGTTATACCAATCCTTAAACCTGGAAAAGATCCTGCAAACCCTCTGAACTATAGGCCAATCGCTTTAACTAGCTCGATGTGTAAAACTTTCGAACGCATGGTCAATGCCCGCCTGGTATTCGAATTAGAAAAACATGATTACATTTCGCCACTACAGAGTGGTTTCCGCCGTAGTCGTTCAACTTATGATAACATCGTCCTTCTGGAAACCCAAATTCGTAATGCTTTTGTACGAAGAAACCACCTTGTTTCTATCTTTTTCGATATAGAAAAAGCTTATGACCGTGCGTGGCGCTATGGTATTCTACGAACTCTCTTTAACCTAGATTTTAGAGGAAATCTCCCTATTTTTATTCAAAATTTTTTAACCTCGCGTACTTTTCGAGTACGTCTTGGTAATTTTTATTCCGATATTTTTAATCAAGCTGAGGGTGTTCCGCAAGGGTGTGTTCTCAGTGTCACTCTTTTCATAACCTATTTTAGCGAAATTCTTAATCAGCTTCCTCCATCTGTTCAAGGTACGCTCTATGTTGATGATCTGCAGATCTCCACACAAGGTTCTAATATGCACCTAATTGAACGGCAACTGCAGAATGCAGTCAACAAACTAGTTTCGTGGTGTGATAAAAATGGGCACACTCTTTCCCCGGAAAAGAGTCGTTGCGTGCATTTTTGCCGAAAACGACAGCTGCATCCAGAACCTGTGATCAATATTCGTGGAACTGCCATTCCCTCTGCCGATGAAATTCGGTTTTTAGGTGTCATTTTTGATAGGAAGCTCACTTTTCTTCCGCATGTCCTGCATCTGCGGAAGAGGTGCGAGAAATCTCTCAACATCCTGAAGGTACTATCGAATACTTCCTGGGGGGCTGATCGTACATCCCTCTTACGGATCTATCAGGCCGTCATTTTATCCCGCATTGATTACGGGTGCATGGTATATGCATCTGCTCGTCCTTCCGTTCTGCGAAAGCTTGATACGATACACCATTCTGCCCTTAGAATTTGCTCTGGTGCTTTTTGCACATCACCAGTAGAAAGCCTGTATGCCATGTGCAGTCAATTTCCTTTAAATCTTCGACGTAAGAAGATAACCGCACAATACTATTTTCGAATGCTATCAGCTCCGAAACATCCTGTTAATCACCTGTCTCTCCCGGTTGGTCTTCGGAGACTTTATGATGCTCGCCCGTATCACATTCCTCCATTTAATGAGAGGGTTAAAGCTTTCATTCATGATTCGGGACTTGCCGAGGTTTTAATTCAACCAATAAATTTCTATTCTTTTCCTCCTTGGGATGTTCCACAATTTTCATTTTTGAACCCTTTTTCTGGTTACGATAAATCTACAACAGCACCGATTGTTTTTCAGCAGCTCTTTCACTATCACCGTTGTCAATACTACCCTTATACAGAAGTTTTTACTGATGGATCAAAATCCAATCGCCATGTTGGTAGCGGAGTAGTATTTCCCTCTGAAACTTATAACTATCGCCTGCCCACGTCTTTCTCGGTTTTTACTGCTGAATTGATTGCAATAGCTTGCGCTCTTCAACTGATTTCAGCTTCTTCTAACCAGACATTCTGCATTTATACTGACAGTATCAGTGCTTTGAGGTCTCTTTCCAATTTCAACAACCGGATGCATCCTGTTGCTATGGAAATCCTTGTTCTTCTTCGAGATCTTGAAAAAAGAGGCGCAAAAATCTTATTTTGTTGGGTCCCGAGTCATGTCGGAATACCCGGAAACGAAATGGCAGATGTTGCGGCAAAAACGGCAAGTTCTTTGTTACAGCGTGAACTTCCATATGACGATGCAAAAAAATATTTTGCTGATCATGTTCGCGCTTTGTGGCAACAATCCTGGGAACAGCAAACTTCGAATAAACTACACTCTGTTGATCCAATGACAAGTGTATGGTCTGTTATCCCTGTACGTGCATTAGACGTTAAATTGACTCGACTGCGAATTGGCCATGCCCGCTTTAGCCATAAGCATCTTTTATTTGGGGAACAATGCCCTTCATGTCCAAAATGCCATGTAATTTTAACAGTCAAACATGTTTTAATAGAGTGCCCTAATTTTAATCCACATCGCTTAAAGTTTTTTAATTCGCTATCCATCGAGTTGCGAGAGATTGTGGGTGAAAGTCCTCACCCTAACATTTTTAAATTTTTACATAACATTGGTTTTTTACATTCTATTTAGTTTTGCTTCCTCAATTTGTTAAATTTTCGTCTTTAATTTGTTTGTCGCCTTTATTAGAAAATATGAAAAGTATATTGTTTTTAGAGTACTAATTTTAATACGTTGCCCTTTGAAATTTAGCTTTTTATATATAAATTTCTTAGCATTACTTTTTATATAAATTTGATTCATCTCACCATTCGAGTGGCGCAGCATGGCCAGATTTGGCTTTTGTGCCAAAAATCTTAAATAACCAACCAACCAACC
>JAPMOR010011948.1:136110-147792 GCA_026543865.1 Argiope aurantia | reverse complement strand
TTTTTTTTATTTCTTTTCTAAAAATAATTCTTCCTCGAGAGTAATCTATTCAAAACTTTTCGATCTTGCATCGAATTTATAAAGAATACAAATCCAACATTCTGTACTTAAATCATTTCAATAAGTTGCTTGACTCAAGTACAATAGAAATTACACTTCATACTTTTGGTCAGGAATTTCAAATGTCATATTATAATTATTAATGGGATCGAATATCTTCGTTTAGCAAAATAGAAGTTTTAAAAAAAGCTGAATAAAAATTCATTCAGCTTTGAAATAAATTAATTTTCTATTCCCCTTAATTGTTGATTCATTTATAATTTCATCGAACTGTAAACTTTTTCATTCAACAGATTTATATAACAATCTCATTAAACTATACAAAGGGCGTCTATACTTGAATCGTGGTTTGTCTGTATAATTTAAATGATGTAAAGAATGATATTTTTATGATGTTTGAATCATCAATAAATGTAAATGCTAGGGGAGGAAAGAGATTAAATTTTTTTTTAGTTTCCTCATCATACTTCTACCATATTTAGAAAAATATTCTTAATATTTTTAAGTAAAAAAGCATTCCACGACTAAACCAAGCACTCAATGACTAAAACATCATGAATTATAAATTTTTGATTTCAATTATTATTAGTTGAATCAAAGATGGTTTCTATCAAGAAACCTCCAATTACTAGCAGATCTTATAGACAGAAAACATTTAAGTAATCTAAAGTCAATCTAATATTGAAACATATAATATACTATTGTATAATTTAAATAATTAAAAGACCACATAAAACATTCAGATTTCCTCATTTTTTAGCAGTATTTTTATTGGATTTAACTTCATAGAATATATTTCTTTGTTATTTAAATCATTTTTCCAATCAGAAGTATATATATATTATAACCGCTTACAAATAAGCTGTTGGACTATAATCAGAATAGAAAAATATTTGTGATATTCGCTGATAAAACGATCGTCGATGACATTTTAGCATAACTGGAATAAGCCTGTAGTTCATTAAAATACAGTATATACAGTCGCTCCAAGCTAAACTCGGACACCATAGAAAAAAATCTTGTTTTGCAAAAATACTTTGACTAAAAGGAATTCAAAAAAAGTAAGGATGGTTTTCTAATAGTGAATTTATTGCTCTATTAAAAACAAACCAAATAACGCTAATTCATAAATTATAATTACAAATTTAGAGATAAAAATAAAATTGCGGAAGAAAGAGAGCGCAAGCCAAACTCGGACATCTGACAATAAAGTGACAAATAATTGCAATTCTGATTGAAAATTGTAGACAATTTCATGAAAAACATTGTAGTTGTTCAGCGGAATTCTCGATTTGGCGTTTTTTTTATTTATTGCAGAAAAAAAAACCTAATTTATTGAAAATGTCAAGGCAAAGGGAACCAACGAGCATAGAGTTAAGGAAATTGATTATTAAGCATACTGAAGATGGAAAGTCTGTGCGAGAAATATCGGAGATTGTCAAAAGAAGTCATTCCACGGTTCATGACATCATAAAACGCTACAAAAACAATAATCAGGTGGAAAATAAGCCTAAAAAAGCCCATAACAAGATTTTCACCGAAGCAGGTGAGCGATATTTAGTGAGAAGAGTGAAAGTAAATCCCTTCCTTAGCGCTCCAAAGCTAGCTATTATTGCTGAAAATGAATTAGGGAAAAAAAACTAGTCCATAAACAATTAGAAATGTGGTCCATAAGAAAAATCTCAATGGAAGAAAAGCCAGAAAAAAGCCTTTCATAAGTAAGCGAAATCAAAAAGTAAGACGTGAATTCGCAAAGGAACATGAAAACAAGGATTTTTCTTACTGGAAACAAGTATTATTCACTGACGAGAGTAAATTAAATATATTTGGATTAGATGTCAAGCCATATGTTTGGAGAAAATCGAATGAGGAATTACGTAGAAAAAACTTGAAACCAACTGTGAAGCATGGTGGCGGATCAGTAATGGTCTGGGGATCATTTTCAGCTGCTGGCCCAAGAACTTTGCATTTCATTGAAGGGATAATGGATCAGAATGTATACCTTGACATTTTAAAAACAAATTTGCCACTATGTGTGCAAAAACTTTCGCTTGGCAATAATTGGAGATTTTATCAGGATAATGATCCCAAGCATAAAGCTTATAGAGTGCGTTCCTGGCTCCTATATAATTGTCCTCACGTCATGGAAACACCATCCCAAATCCCAGACATAAATCCATCTTAACAAAAAAGTCCGGGAACACGCTGTTTCAAGTAAAACTGAGTTGAAAAGAGCTTTATTGCAAGAATGGGACAATATTCAGCCTAATTTTTGTGAAAAAGTGGTGCAATCTATGCCTAAACGCCTTAAAATGCTTATAAAAAACAAAGGATTGCATACAAAATATTAATTCATTTGAAATATTAACTAGTTTTAAAAATCTTCTTAGCCGTCCGAGTTTGGCTTGTTCATTAATTTTTGTTTTGTTTTGTTTTTTACAATAATTTCTGGTTACAATGTAACAATTTATATGTTTTGTTATCTGTTTTTAATACTGCAATAAATATATTATTGAAAATGCATTTAATTATTTTTCTAATCATTTTTATTTAAATTTTTTTTACTTAATTAGTAGAATTTCTTTGATGTCCGAGTTTGGCTTGGAGCGACTGTATGTAGGATGGAAGCCTAGCTACCATCTGAGTTCCAAGGCGAATGAAATAGTCAAGTTGTACATTTCATAATTTAATGGAAGACAAACAAAGACGGTACGACATAAAATTAAGAAGGAAAGAAGTAAAAAGTTAGAAGGGCGGTTGCTGCCCATTTTCATCAAGTTAGTTGACATCGCAGAAATTCAGACATTCAGTTACGTCACACACAAACACCAAGTCCAATGTTTCACTTTCGCTCGCTCAAGCTCATGTCCGTGTGACGTCAGCTGGTGGATAGAAGGTAGATGCAGTGCCACCTGGTGGTCCGCGGAACAAGGATACCACATATATGACGTCTTTGAAATGCATACTGGAAATTATACTCATTCAACTTTGAACACTGGATTTGGATATTTTGTACATTAGATTCATCCTATCTCAAAACTAGATTTACTTCAAATAATTATATACAAAAAAAAAATTACAATTTAATTTTTGCGCCTTTTACGCACTACTTATCGACTCCCAGTTCAGATATTTCCAAGTTTCATACGAATTTTAAAGAAAAGCATCAATAAAATTAAGAATTACCATATATATCTATCGATCAAAAATCAATAAACAAAACCTTTCATATTTGATCAGATGGTCATAATTTTCAAATAAGATCTCCTATACGATTTTTTTTACGATACAAGTAAGATCACAACGAATTCAAATACTCATCGTTCCAAAATTATAGCACTACACAAAAACCTATATTATATTTTTCTGAAACTAATTTAGTTTTTCTTAACAAATTACACATTCTTCGAGATAGTTTAAAAACAAAATCCAAAGGAGTGATAGCTGGTTTCTGGTAGTTCGAATTCTTTAACAACTTAACTGTTTTATTTTCTTTACTATCTAATAAGATGACACCTACTATTTTGGAAATATTTTCTTATTTTGATTCAAATGGAAACCCATTGAATACTTGATTTATCTATGTATTCGAAGTAATTTTAATATTTAACTATAATCGTTATGAATAGTTTATTTTTGCTTACAACCATCAAAATTCGATAAATCGACGCACGTATGGCACGCGGGTAAAACAGTTAAGCAGTTAATGAGAACTCGAACTACAGAAACTAAAGAATAAGACAATCGCCAAACCGAAATTTTTTTTAAGTGAAAAATTGCCAAATGTAGTAACTGACATATTTTGCTGATTTTTGGCGATTTTAATTAACTGAAACGTCGACTAAGGGTAACAAGAAAATCTCATTCGTAAATAATTAAAATATAGATATACTAATTCACTGACAAAGAAACTGTTGATTTGCTTTATATTTAATCTGTGTCATTACGCAAAAAGAAAAACTTTACTGGTGCAATTGAATGATAAATAAATTTTAAAAATTACGAACCTAATTATTTCAACCAATCCTGAAGAAATTCATTTCTTCTTTTTAACATGAAATATATAAACGAGTTTCTATGAAAATCACGGCAAAGCATCATTTATTGGTTGTTTCATCACGTAACCGCTTCATTAGTAATCATTGTAAGTAATAAGTATTTCATTGATAATATACAATGGACGAAACGCTTCGATTGTATCTTTTTCAGTTTCTGAAGACTAGACTTTCCAAAAGCAGAGATAACGTTTGAAGAGTATGAGAACTGCAATACCGATATGACGACATCGGAATTATTCACAGTTGATGAATTAAATGGGAAATTGTTCATCTAGTATTAGTTTAACCGATGCTAAAGAATTTAATTTTCACTTTTCTTCAAAGATGCAGCAGAATCGGAAAGCTTCAAGTTTCTTTGTTAAAATGCTCAATGAATTTAAATCGATTCCTGCTGCTTTTAATACTTATAGACAAGCAGCAACACAGAAGACGATTAAAGAATTTTTCGAGTAGATGCCTATTTGTATGCATATAAAAATCACATAAAATATACAAGTAATAAAGATAAGCAATAATGGAAAGATTTACTTACTTTTGTGATTAATTTTTAATTTAAAGATTTAATTACTGTTTTTGATAACACACTAACTTAAAAATTTTAAAATTATTATTTATAAATGAAATTGCATTATTAGCATAACACAATAAAATTTAAGTTTATTAAAATTTCGATTACACATCATTTCATTTAAAAAATATTTCAGCCCCTTGAAAAAGGGTAATAAACAGCGCTTTACTATATTATTAAAATTAAATATCTTTCTTTAATTCAGATTCATTAAAATTATATACAAAAAATGTTTGTCTCCAAAATAATTAGTAACTTAATGCACAAATAATTGTACACATAAATAAAGTATCTTGCATCACAAAATCAAGCTTATTACTGCAATAATCAGAGAACTTGAACAAGAAAAATATTACAATAAATATTAGCTTACCGAAATATATAGAATTTGTAGATGACTTTCAGGCAGATTTGTCCCATACTTTATCGACTTTTCTTGAAAACCTAGTTTTAATATTACTGTTTATTTGTATAAGTAATTGGTTAACTTCATTTTCTTTTAAATAAGTATTTTTCTGACGTTTTTCAGATGATCCGAAAATGTAGGATAAAAGCAGCGAAAGCAATCAAAATTGTGCTCGCTAAAGTCTTCCAATATGGCTCATACGAACGCTAGCGATAAACTTGAAAGAAGCAAGAGCGATTTATAGCAACAATGTCTGTTATCCTAGAAGTAGACAGCTCGAAATTTCGACAGCAAACACAAGAGCGCGCACAAAAACGAATTGAAAGTTTTAGCCGGTTATCAATTACACAACAGCTATGTGTCTTTTACCTAATCACACGGAGTGTTGATTAGGTAAAAGACCCATAGATAAAAAAGCACTCGATATTAAAATTTTATACAAACAAGCCGAACACCTGCACCGATCCAGCGAGAACAGCGCGAAAGTTCAGGAAGAAACGGGAATGCGCGAGCACATGCGAGGACAAAGCACGATTAGCATAATTTATTCGAAAAATTAGCAAATGGCGTTGGAGGAGGACGTAGTTAAATTTTGCAGTTTTATCTAGGATAAACTGCATTCATTCATTTACCGTTGTTTTGTTTTTTAATTAAATGAATTTGTACTGCTTATTTACATGTGAAACAGATTTTACTTAGTAAGAAAATGTGATCGGTTTGGAAAAAACCGTTTTGAAAACAGAACTGTCAGAACTTATAGTTAAGAGAAACTTATTTTTATGCTCACGAGATTAAAAATTTATTACTGTATTTAATGATGTACAATAATTATTAAGACACCTACAACGTAAGGAATCTTAATTCTGATCATATTTATATACAGGAAAAAAGGAAAATCTTTACATTTATTGTTAAATAATAAAATCCGTTAACACAAATCTCAATATTACTTATTAAATTATAAGAATGGGTCATTTTCTTTAGTGATTATTTAATTCTTTGCCCAAAATTCATTGAAATTTTAAATGGAATGGATATAACTTTCAAAAAATCTTGATAATGAATTATATTAGAGAAAGTATATAAATTCGAATTATTATTTAGATTTCAGGGAGATTGATAGTAAGCTGTATTATTTTTTTATTTATTTGAAAAATTTATTTACAAGATTAAGAAAATTTATTTACAAGATTAACATCAATTTTTACACCTGTGAGAGCTTTAGGATATGGTAATTAATTTTTTTATACGAAATACACTAAGAGTAATCATTAAACGTTCATACCTTCATAAGTCTGAAAGACGCATTTTTTTGGAATCGTACCTCTCGGTTTGCATACACGTCAATTCAAAAACGCTTTGAATTGTCTGTATCAAGTTTAATACATGGTCTTAATACCATACTTGAAAATTTCTATCAAATTTTGATTGAAATCCATTCAGAAAGATTTTTAGTCTGTTTGTCCGAGTGCAAGTCACCACGATAATTACAAAACTTAAAACGGTAAGTGGATTCATTTGGCACACACTTTTACTATAAAAAGTAATATGGTACAGAAATTTGTTCAAATGGGGAGTGGGGTCTGACCCAAAGGTAATCGTTGTCGGTTAATCAAGGTTCGAAATTATAAAATCTGTCTCAAAATCAGACTTAAACTATTCTTGAGACTCCTTTCGACAAAGCGTTTGGAACTGAAGACGCTGATAGAAGTCTGTGAATCTTCTATTTATATTTCAAAGATACGCGCGACCTTTAAAGTAAGTTTTTGCTGTATCTCCTTTTCTTTTCTTTTTTTTTAAATTTAGTATTTTAAAAATAATGTGTCTGCAATCAACGACTCTTCATTCGATAAATAATAAAGAAAAACTACTTACAAGGAAATATGTGCGAAGCTAGAAAGGAAAATATCTATGAAGCTTTGAGAGATCTATCAACGCATTTTTTCTGTTTACAAAGCAAAGTAAAATTAAATTGCTGAAAAAACAAAAAAAATAATTATGTTTTGAAGACAAGAAGACATGCCGTCATCAGGAGAAAAAGAGGCAAACCGCCGAAAAATGACAAACACACTACAAGTATGGGGTTTGGCTGTGGGATTTGACAGAAATTTATATATTTGGAGTTTTCTAAGCGCATGATTATAATTCAATAGCCGATGGAATGATTCGAAAAGCACTTACCTGTGAAAAAGGAACTGGAATCAACTATTGAATTTTTCACATTTTATTCACACACAGCAGGAAACAGGAACATACAGCATTTATACAGCAAAACGCACAAAGACAAAGCAATACATCTCGACATCACTAAGGAAAAACAATACTCACAAACAAAACCCAGAGGGGGACACAGCGCCCTCGGAAGGAAAACATTGGACCTCGAAGGGTGTAAATAAAGTTTCAACACACTCCCCCCCCCCACAAATGACCAAGGGGTTCATCAAATTAAATAATTAAAAACCTTCCACATTGCAACATTTCTTATTTTCTCATATATCTAATTTGAACATAAATTAAAATTTTTATAAATTCACATCATTTAAATCAATATTTATATTGCAGTGTTATGAAAATTTCAATTTAACTAAATATTCAAATGTTTAAATATTTTTAACATTTTACATTTAACACATCAGGCATAAATGCAACATTTATATAAGACAGAATATCAATGACACAAATTCAATATTTCATAACAATTGTTTACTCATCAACTCATCAACTTATCATAATAAAGTTCAATACAAGCTTAGGATAAATATCTTCACATTTGCATTTAAATTCCAAATCTCAATAGAGGTTCCTAAAAAACATAATGAAATTAATAATACTATTCAAATGAATCATTCACCCATTTTGAGGTTGTGTAACAATTGAACAGGCCTTTTAACAACAGATAGATTCGTTTTCACTTGACAAAATCTAACTTTACCATCTCTGCCAAGATGCTACTACTTCTCCTAATTTACAAAAATGCCTAATAAGTTTAT
The DNA here is from genome assembly GCA_026543865.1 of Argiope aurantia. Taxonomy (NCBI): domain Eukaryota; kingdom Metazoa; phylum Arthropoda; class Arachnida; order Araneae; family Araneidae; genus Argiope; species Argiope aurantia. Next base: position 139,710 of record JAPMOR010011948.1, on the reverse strand, counting down.
CATCATTAATTAATATTATCTCATCAACTTTAAATTCTCTACCTTTGCCTGTTGGTTTCATATGAGTAGATCTTAACATTAAAAGATATTCTTTAAGCCGTTTTTTCCAAAAATGATTAGTTAATCTTTCAGGACAATTAAACCTTTTAATTACCATTTTCCTATTACTTAAATTAGTATCATTTCCCATTACCAAATGAGCTGGAGTAAGAGGTACAGGTTCCTGAAAATCAGAAAACACATAAGTCAAAGGACCAGAACCAAGCACACCTTCCATTTCAATAACTAAAGTCTCTATTTCTTCTCGAGTCAAAGTGGTTTTGCCTAAAGTTTTTCGAAGGGCAAGTTTCACAAATACTTACTTCACTATCGTCATCTTTCTGTCTCAAATGATCTAGCTTGCCTTCATCAACTTCAGAACAAGATTATCATCACTATGCTTATCTTTATAGTCATCTTTAACTTTTTTCATACTAGAATACAATTCATTTTTTTTACTGGAAACATCTTCTTTAACAGGTTCCAACTTTTTGTCATGTGTAGAAGACGAAGTAACAGCAGCAGCATTAGATCGCCTCAGAGGTGTGAGATTTTTCTTTGGGGGTCTGACACTTTCAAACTGCATAGGAGTTACAGGTGGTGGGTTTAGATTCTACAGGATATGGAGTCTCTTTCCAATCCAGGGTAGCAGACTTTTCTTCCTTTTCTATCACGTTCTGGTTGAGAACTAATTTCATTTCTGTCTATAGTGAGCCTGTCATCTTTAGAGGATTCTCTACTTGTTCTTGAATCCCGTTTATCTGGCCATGGAGGTCTATCCTTTTCCCACCTTTCTTTATCTTGTCTTTCATATCGATAATTCCTATCCTTTCCAGATTTTTCTTTAGAAGTTTCATGGGGCGTATAGTATGCGTTTTCTTCATTTTTCGAACAGCATTCCTCAACAATATTCAAATTTAATTGATCTGCAATAATATTCTTATATTCACTCAAAAGCCAATTATTTTCTTTCATTCTCATACATAAATTTTCAAACCTGTCTCAAATGATCTAGCTTGCCTTCATCAACTTCAGAGCTTAGTTTTATATATCCAAAAGAGCTTAGTTTTATATCTCCCATTTTTGAGTTTTAAGTTGTTTTCAAAGCGTGCAATTAAATCCTTGTCGCAATCAGAAATATTTTCCCTATCTCTTATTCCCATCGAATCCAATTCCCAAAACATTTTTAAAATTTCATTTAAGGCTGAGCAGCATTCTATTTCTAAAACAGAAACGTTCTTGTCACAATTTAAATCTATTGGTGAGATTCGTCCTTGCACAACTGTACCGAAAATTGTATCAATTACAAATAATATTTTAGTTAAATTTTCCCTTTTGCCTGAATAAATTTCCCAAAAATATTGTGCTCCAATTAAGAGAGAAAATTCGTTTCCGAAAGACTCGCAAGCATTTGAAAGCTGTATATTTTTCTTATTAAGCATATTTTCTAGTTTATTAGACGATACTTCAAAAGGAGAACGCCGCAATAGCACCGCAAAGTAAGGCTTCAATTTCAATACTTTTTTCAGGGTCACGAGAATTGCAAAGAGTAATATGTTTTTTCTATCGGGTCCCTCGAACCAAATGTATAAACTAACAGTTTTTCTGTTCTCATTATAGTTCAATTCAATTTTAACTCACTCAATTTAACGCGTCAGCTATTTTCTTTTTCAAAAAGCATCGCTGAGAAGCGTTGTCTAGCAGAATATTTAAAATTTTTCCCTTTTCTCTCAACTTTAATAAAGCCGAACAAGTCTCTAAAAGAACCTCACCCTAATTGACATTTATGTTCGAACAGGAAAATTCCATGGGACAGATTTTAACAATATGGGGTGTATTAAAGAACTATAATTGGGGATTTTCCACCAAAATTTCCACACTTTTTTCCTATTTTGCAGTCAAATTTTCCCAATTTCTCTCTAAAATTTCCTTTATGTTTCTTAACATTTCTCTCCATTTTCCCCAGCTATTCTCCTATTTTTCCCTAAAATTTCCATTCTTTTCCCCTAAAATGTCCAGTATTTTTTAATAGAATTTCCACTATTTTTTCCTAAAATTTTCACATTTTTTTCTATTTTACAGTTAAATTTTCCTTATTTCTTTCTAAAATTTCCTCTATGTTTCTTAATATTCCCTCCCACTGTCCTCAGTATTTCCCCTGTTCTTCCCTAAAATTTGAATTATTTTTTTAAATTTTAAAAAAATTTCCTTTTTTAAATAGATATTTGCAAATTATAAAATTTCCTCTATGTTTCTTAACATATTACCCCTTCGTCCCCAAAATATCTCCTATTTTCCTTCAAAATTTCTTCTATTTTTCTCTAAAATTTCCACTGCTTTTCCCTGAAATTTTCAAATTTTTTTCCTATTTTAAGTGAAATTTTCCCTATTTCTCTCTAAGATTTCGTCAATGTTCCTTAACATTTCTCTCCAATGTCCCCAGCATTGCACCTATTTTTCCCTCAAATTTCCTATATTTTACTATAAAATTGCCACTATTTTTCCCTAAATTTTTCCCATTTTTTACTATTTTACAATGAAATTTTCCCTGTTTCTCTCTAAAATTTCCTCTGTTTCTTAACATTTACTCCCCACTGTCCCCAGCATTCCTCCTATTTTTCCCTAAAAATTATACTATTTTGCACTAAAATGTCTATAATTTTTCCCTAAAATTTTCCCAATTTTTTACTAACTCGCAGTGAAATTTTCCCTTCTCCTCTCAAAAATTTCCACTATCTTTCTTAAGAATTCTTCACACCGTTCCCAGCATTTCTCCTATTTTTCCTTAAAATTTCACAGAGAAATTTTCCCTATTTCTCTCTAATATTTCTTATATGCTTCTTAACATTTCTCCCTACAGTTCCCAGCATTTCTCCTATTTTCCCGTAAAATGTCCACTATATTTTCGAAAACTTTTCACAATTTTTTCCTATTTTACAGTGATATTTTTTCTCTTTCTCTTTTTCTCTTTCTCTCTATGTTTCTTAATATTTTTCCCCCTTTCTCCCCAACATTTCTCCTATTTTTCCCAAAAATATCCACTATTTTATCCCTTAAATGTCCGTTATTTTTCAATAAAATTTTTACAATTTTTTTCTATTTTAAAGTGAAATTTTCTCTATTTACTTTAAAATTTCCTCTTTGTTTCCGAAAATAACTCCCCACTGTCAACAGCATTTCTCCTATTTCTCCCTAAAATTCCCACTATTTTATCTTAAAATTTGCATTCTTTTTCGCTAAAATTTTCATATTTTTTTCTATTTTAATGAAAAATTTTCCTTATTTCTTTCTAAAATTTCCTCTTTATTTCTTAATATTTCTCCCTACTGACACCAACATTTCTCCTATTTTTCCCCAAAATTTCCATAAATTCCCCGAAAATTTCCACTATTATTTCCTAAAATTTCCACCATTTTCCACTAAAATTTCCTCTATGTTTCCCTAAAATTTTCAGAATTTTTTTCTAATTTACAGTCATTTTTTTCTTAATTTGCAGTGAAATTTTCCCTATTTCTTTCGAAAATTTTATCTGTGTTTCTTAATATTTCTCCCCACTGTCCC
>JAPMOR010011948.1:25404-133391 GCA_026543865.1 Argiope aurantia | reverse complement strand
ATATATATATATAATATGTAAGCATTATTTTATGTGAAGCAGAATGCAGTTTGAAGGCAGTGAAGAGACTTGCTATTTCGTGACGTCGTTTTATTTTATTTTTAAGAAGCAGGCATATGTACAAGCGATGGGTACACAGAACGACACAGCAAAAGAATGACGAAAAAGCTCTTGGACATTTTATCCCTGGTCTTATATAACCTATGATTTTGATAGGGAAAACATTCCTTCATAGTGCTAATATATTACGAGATTTCGATAGGGATTTTCGGTACACGCCTGGAGAAGGCAGGGGAAACACAGGGAAATTTTAAAAAAGAATTTGCCTCATCAGCGGTATTTTGCCTCTTCACGCGGAGTGTGAGAAAGTTATTTTAGCTGATTCTGCAATTCAACAAAGCTTCTCTTGAATTAATTAAGTAGAGACAGTGGAACTGGATCACGAAATAAGAAAATATTTTAGAATAAAGTTACTATGGGCTAAATTCAGATAAAATCTTGAAAATTAATTAAATTGAAATTAGAGTTAATATATATATATATATATATTAACTCTAATTTCAATTTAATTAATTCAATATATATATATATACTAATTTCATAGTATATATATATATATATATATATATATACTATGAAGTTTTTACCTGTTCCATTTTTGGTTTTAGTTTGAATAGGAAATAATTTGTGTTGCGATTTCGAAACTGTTTCGCTTTCGTTTTCTATTTCTTACTTTAGATTGGTTACTTAATTTATATATATATATATATATAAATTACTCTTTTAATTATCGCCGAATGGTAATAGTGAAATATAAACATACCATTATACGAAAATGTCAGTTTGCTTCACAATGTTTTTACAGCTGCATGTAATTCAACGTTTAGCAAAATAATAGAAAAACAGCAAATTATTATTAGGAAAAACTCTGTAGAGTTTTTCAAAATTCAATTAAGTCAAAGGAAACAAAAGAAATCAAGAAATAATTGTCAAACAAATCTTGCTGGAGCTCAAAAATAGGCTTAATCATCGTTTTGATAAGGAATGGCAATGACTAATCAATGGAAATTGATGACCATACCTAGAGATGCATAATCCACGATTTTTTGAATAACAAATTGCTATTGTTATTTTTAAATATGTGTTCCAAATATCTATTATTTCAATCATATTATTAATTAAAAATTATTACTTAATATTGAATATAAAATTTATTAATTGTAATTAATACTTAATTTACTAATTTAAATAACGTGTGATTGAATTAATTTATCTGTTTCAACTTACTTCTTAAATTTTATTTTTTTTCTCTCAAAACTATTTATTTAATTTTTTATTGGAGTGAACCATTTTCTGGAACAGGTGAATTAAAAATATATGTAATTTCTTTAAAATGTTTACTTTAGTTCTATATTCTACCAATAGATGGCGCCAGCAGTAAACAGAATACATGTAATCAAAGTCAATCATGTCACGAGCAATTAAAAATGATCTGTATGGAATAGTGCATCATCATATGCGAATATCGGAAGTCACTCCCGTAAAGTGGAGCGGTGACTTCGCACTTTTCTGTGAAATCACCGCTCCGATAAATTTCAGTGATATGAATTCAATGATACGATAATTTCAATAACCTGTCCGTTCACTTTTCAATCCATTCAAAGATTTCTTTCGAGAGCTTCCATTGGACAGATCGTGTCGATTGTTACTTTCCAGTGAAGTCACCGCTCCGGCAAATTTCAGTCATATCGTATCGATTGTTACTTTCTATCATGATCCAAACCTGTAATCGAAATATCACCAGTAAGATCGTATCAAGGATTTGAATCACACCCCTCTTTGAAAAATATTGATCACTTATATTTGTGACTTTTAGATATTGGTTACTTAATAACCGTTCGTAAAATATTCGTCATCCCTAACCATACCTGCCAAAATTATTATCTCAGAAAAATGACGTTTGCGTTATTTTTCAACTCAAAATGTTATCAATTTCGTGACATGAATTTAATTTCTGTACATTTTGTTTCTTTTTATTATTTTAAAACTAATGCATAAACTGACAAAATTTTTAATGTTATGATGAAAAACTCCTCTATTATAACATTCAATAGCGTGCTTTTGCCAATGTTAAAATTACGATTTAAAAAAATTTCTTTCTTTGGTATTAATTCCGAAATAAGACTTTCATTTTTATTTCTCAGTATATACATTTTTAATTTGTTCCTACATAAGTTTATAATATATTGATTTAATTCATGTTTTTCTGTTGTACCAAATAATAAGATGCATTTTTTTAAAAAAAATGGACTCCATATTGATTGTTGAACAAAATATAAAGTAAATAATATAGGCGAACTAGTTATATTATTTACTTTGGTTGTTCGCAAAATGCAGCTAGTTCTTCAAAAAAATAAAAGACAGAATATCGTCCATTTTTAAAAGCTAGTTCAGATAAATTTGAATGCTGTATTATAAATGAAGAAAAATTTTCTGTACATGCATACTTGGAATTGATGTTTTATTAATAAGTTTTTAAACTAAATTTTTCTGCGTCCCTTTTTGTACCAGATGCTCTACAGCATTCTTTGCAGCATTGTTCGTCATTCAAAATATCGAATAACATCACAAACGTATCTTGGTATACTATTCATATACTATTTTGCAAGTTTTAGAAATAAGACTATAGGATTATAGATATCATTGAAAATGGAGGGTGAAGGCAACTCAAAAATTTCTGTTGGATGAAAAATCACATTAGCATTTTCTAAAGGTAATTTCTGAAAACAAAATCGGTCCAATTTATGCTAAATACTCGCTACATGATACCAGCTTATTTTATATACTGGCTGTATATAAATTGGTGAGATTGTAACAATTTGCCAAGAAATTGCAAATTTTGGAGGAAATATCATTTCTAGGATTCTCATTTATGGGGTGATGAATTGCGATTGTAGCTATTAATTTGTATCCTCAAAGTCAAAGCTATACATTACCTTATCAGCCAAGGGGATTCTAGAACAATTTCTAAGGTCCATTCTAAAGGGATTCTTTCATATCATAAAGACAATATGTATGAAGAACTCTAATATGATTTTTTTTTTCCTTCAATAAACATTTAACCGAGTAAAAGAGAACATGCATTCAAATGACTCTTCAAAGAAATCGGCCCTTTTTTTTTTAAGCGTAGCATTGAAAAATTAAAAATAAACACAATATGCTGTAGAATTGTTACTTTATTTTTTGTTCGATTTCATAGCTCGAAGTCAAGACAAGCGTCACAGACACATGCTATTAAAGTTAACAGCTGCGACAAATACTTACAAAATGTTATCAGAAGACTAAAAACATATGCACAGAATCCTATACAGCACCACGGTAGACAGCGATTTCTGCCATATTATTTCAGCACGGATTAGAGTTTTAAACAAAAAGTCTCGCAAGCAACAGCAAAAACAGACAGAAACGCCTCAGACAAAAATTTGAATGCAGATTCGAAATGTTAGTTGTTTTGACTTTTCTTTTATTCACCACAGTTAGTTAAATTCCAATGAAACGTACTCGGCGATGCACGTTTAAAACAATGCTTTGTCTGAAGTTAACAAATATTATTCAAAATGCTATCCAGAAAAGGTAGAAAAAACATTTGTATACATCAACCACAGCATCACAAAATGTTTTTCTTCTAAGTACAATTCAACCAAACCCAATGCTGTACCATCCTTTTAAGTTGGAAACCCTAATTTATTTCGAAAACTGCAAGCTCCCACTAAACAATTAAGATATTGAACCTATTTATGGACAAAAAACTTCACTTGACAGTTTTTACTTTCTGTAATAAAAATGATTCAACAGATTCAATATAACATATAATAACATATCAGATTCGTAGATAGTTCATGTTGCAGCAGATCTAGACAAAGAGGATCACGAATTTCAAAGATTCTCGTTTGTAACGAAGGAATGATATAATGAATAATCAGAGCTACCTGTTAAATTCTTAATGTCATCGGCTTGTTTACCTGTAGATGAACACAGAATGATGAATGATATGTGGTAAAACTAGAATCGGTCGTGTATCAGGCTTGTGTCGATACATTCATAACGAATGCAATTTACATGAAAAAATTGCATAAAATTTCATAATTTTTATTTCTTGACATCACTTTGCCATATTAAAAACTAACGGTAAAGCCTCTGCTAAAAAGAATATTTACCCACAAACTGTACTAGTAAATGCTTTCTGAGCAAATTTCATGCAAAAAATATAATTAGTATCAAAAATACTTCTAATTAGGTGTAGAAGCTACCACTTACTATTGCAGACATGTTTAAAAATGTATAATCATCTTAAACTTATAAGATCATACATATCTGCTATCATTATTTTCTGAACCTCCAATTGTTCAAGGCTAGGGGGGATCCAAGAAATTATTTCGACTAAGGGCTCACGAATATATAAGGCACCGCATACAAAACCCAATAAATGATTTAATCGTCTTATTAATATGGACATAAACATCGTGAAAATTTCCTTTTTTACCGCTGAGAGACATTTCAGTGACGCGATGCCTCCATGACCATCCAGTCAGTTTATTTAAACACAAGGAACGAAATGCGAGTCATTATCAGAGAATGAGAATGGGTGGATACTTTATTGAGTGATCTCGTGAAAGACGTGAAAGCTCTCGGTCCAGACCTGGGAATTTGAAAAATCCACGTAACAAGAAATCACGTGTAACAACAAAGAGTCTTTTAGTAGTTGGCAGTACTGCTAGACGACTCCTCGGTGGTGGTGACGAACACCTGTTTGACGGATGCCGGTCCTGTCACGATGGTCCTGTGGCGGGATCGGATGAAGGACAGGTTGCTCTCAGCCTGCTCGGCGCGGTCCTCGGCGGCCTCCAACTCCCTCTGGAAGCGGCGGACGCGGGTCAAGTTCTGAGCAGTCATTCCTTCCTGTGGAAATAAACAATAAACAAATGAAATTTTCATTAAAATTATTGTAGATATTCGTTAGCGATAGAAAATATTTCAACAAACATCATCAACAAAACATTATGAAATGAAGAATACATTTTATTATATTTGCATAAGGAATTAAGAATAAAGTCATTTAACTTTGTTCTGAGATACGTAATACAAGATGATTTGTTAAGTACATTTAAGCCCTTTAAATTTAAGACATATCGCACAGCCAGAGAAAGTGACAACAATAGCTAGAGTAAAGTGACTATACTGAATTTATTGAGATAGGTTACAACGACTCTAGCGACGATACGAAGAATTTCAATAACTTAAAAAATAAGGGATGTGGGCCAAAAAGTTCAATTGGAAAAATGCACTCTATCCGTAATAAAAACAGAAAAAAGTTTCTTTGGGTTATCGGTAAAATCGGTGGAGATATTTGCGATGAAAATTATAAACATTCCGTGACTTGAAAAAGGATTCCCTCTTAAAAATGAAAAATGTATTCTCCAGTATTATTATACTGTTTTTTCTGAGTTAGGCAACGTCGAAGTGAAATTTAAGTAAAAACATATATAAACAAAGAAAATAAGCAAAAACAAATCTGAAAAACGCATTAAAGGAATCGGCAATCTGAGGATAATTTTTTTTCATTTTTAGGATGAGAGTCCTTATTCAAACCACCCATGATTCTAGACTTAATCGCGAATATATCCGCCAATTTTACAGATAACTCCATGAAACTTTTTTCTGTATTTTTATTTTGATATCGCGTACATTTTTCAAACTGGACATTTTAGTCGAGCTCCTTTAGGGGCTTAAGAAAACTTTACTGATCACTTTGTGTAATCTCTTCTCTGAAGTGCAGTCCTGCTTGAAGTATTAAATGGCAAATTTTTATTATTTTTAGAGAACATAAAACCAATACCAGTGACGACTTTTAACAGAATAATGTTTATAGGTTGGTTCCCTGTAAATAGCGTGAAATCACAAATTTAGTTCGTAGTTACTTTTTCGAAAAAAAAAAAAGAATATAACTTTAAGAAAGAATTTTCAAAATTCTGTTAGATATTTTTAATTAAGAATTAAATTAAATGTTTTATTCAATCAGGTGGCAACACATTATAAGTCAAAAATCATTCTTACATCACTCTGGCGTTAAAAAAAATAGTTTTGCAGAAATATCAAAGAAATATTAATTTTAGTTTTGTATAACTTCTTTCTAAATTTTAAAAAAAAAACCTTTATTTTTGATATATTTTCTAACAATAATTTTCATTGTTTTTTACTACATTTGTAATCATGCTACAATATTAATTTTTTTTTATTTTAAAGCTGTATGTTGCTCTATTTAAAAGTTAAATTTTGAAATAATATAAAGGCAGACGATTGAAGAGGGTACTTCAAAACTTCGCATTATTGCTTCTATTCTTTTTTTAAAAAATTATTTTCTTTTTAAATCTTAACGTGATATAAATAACTGCTATATGTCTACTTTTTTTTTTTTTTGAAACGTTAATTCATTATTGGCAAACCAAACTAGAAATGTTAATGTTATTTTAAAACATTTGTCGTGATAAATGTTTTAGGATATCTCTGCGAAGCATCTGAAACCAAGAACTGTCGGACTAGAATTTAGAGAAACATTTCTTAAAAACATAATCTTCAAAATAATGAACTAATTTATGAGTTCTTTGTACTTGTTTTCAAGTTATAATAATACGTGAAGAATAGGAGTTCTAGATTTGCGACTGACCTGTTCTGTGAGCTGTCTCTTGTAGACTTTGACCTTTTCCGTGAGCTTTTCAACGGCGTCGTTGAGCATGGTGATGGTCTTGTGGTCCTCCTCCGTCTGCAGGAGCAGTTCCTTGACGCGGTGTTCCTTCTTGCGCATGATCTTGATGGTCTCTGCGTGACGCTTCTTCTCCTCGTCCAGTTCCAGCTCGATGTCCCGGATCTGAGCGAAAGAAAGAACTCATTTTAGTAACTGAACATATAGAATGCGGAACAAATATGGCTTTCCATCCCATTTCCACCGTGGGCTGAATGAATCATATTGCTTCACACTGGTGTTTGTGTTTCAGGCTGCAAACGTCATCCGTAATTCATACCTCAATAATGCACTTAGTATGGGTCTTGTAAATGAATTTATATAATTGGAAATGCAGATTATTCAATAAAATTGAATAACAAAATAGCATTGGATTTTTTAATGTGTGTCATGATAAATAAATCGTAACTTTTTCTAAAAGAAATTGGAAAACGATAAAAAATAACAAACAGATAAATAAAAGAAGAAAAGACGACATTATTTATAAACACATCAATCTGATTTTCATTAATCAAACCTTCTAAACTACATTGTTCTTGTATGAAGTCTCCGGTTTTATGCCAATCTGCAACAGCATTTGTAAATGAAACAGATTGTCTCCGATTCAATAAGATAACGAATGCTTAGAGTATTTATTCAAATATAATAATTTTACGAACTGAACAGTTCAACTCAAACAATTAAAAGGCTTGTAGAAGGTCGCGCTATCTACCAGTTATTCACACTTATCAAACCTACTTTCATATGTGAACTAGAAAGAAGAAAACTAGATATGAAATTGCAATATATGAAACTGTAACGTAAATTTTTTGCAATTTTTAACAAAGAAAGAAGATGATTTGGATAAAACCAATTTTTTATAACATTACGATAGTAAATTTGTTAAATTTACTTAAGATAGAGATGGGCAGAATTATGTTGTTTATTACTTAATTACTTAATGATATGTTTATGACTTAATGACGTAATGATATGTTTATGACTTAATGACGTAATGATATGCTTATGACTTAATGACTTAATGATATGTTTATGACTTAATGATAAAAGCTTATTTTCTGGCGAAGCATGGCTCTTGATGGCGAAACGTTTATAACATAAGTTTTTCATTATTTATAAGAGCCATTTTCTACAATGAAAATTTTTAAAATTGAGAAAAAAACGCAGGAGAAAATGCCACAGTAAACAATTATAAACGAAATTAACCGACTTATCGACAACAAAAATGTTTGCCTTGTATTAAAGTATGAGGTTTGAACTTTAGAGAATGAGACGTTCAAAATTATGTCTCTTTAACCATCAATACATTCATAAAATATATTATAACAAATATAATATAAAAATTAATACTTAGAAATGAAAGACAGTAAATTTTGCCCATTTTTTTATATTCATTCATGTATTATTCTCTAATATTTCATTTTCACTAATATTAAAAACTTTCAAAAAGATGAATCCTCATGTCATAAAAAAAAATCATTTATAAAGTAAAAATTCAGCTCTAAATTCTATGAGTTAATTTTTTTTTGTTCTGACAGTACAAGCAATTAATTATGGAAAGTAGTTGATATGAAAAACATTAATTATCCATTGACAAAAATTGTTCTCTTTAATATTTCAGATGAGATCTGATTACAACGCATTATATTACAAAAATAACTAATATGGTTCATACGAGATTTAATTTAATATTTATATCATTCTTATATTGCCTGCTTCAAGATAAAGAATTACAATTTCCTGACTTGCATGGAATGAATATTGTTTGCCAACGGATTCTAGAACCCTCCGAACTTTTGAGCATGCATTAGGATGGGTTTAATTCTTCAAAATAATAGTGTGTGGAAAGTTGAAAGGAGAAGATGCTTACATTTTACAATAAAGGGAACTTGGATAATCACGGAATAAATTTTGAATTAAAATAAAATAATACGACCAGACAAAACACTCATATACATGTGAAAAATAATCGAACGAAAAAGTATCTAATAGGGCGGAAATCAAGGCCAAAGAATGATGATGAATTTTAGAAAAGCGTCCTTCTGGGTCTCACCCGAGTCTCAGGATATTTAAAAGAGCAGTATTTGGAAACTCCCAAAGATGCATTAATTTCCAAACTCTTAAATAAAAGGTTATGGATTTTATTAAACACGGCATTTTCGCTTTGATTTTAGTAAATATAATGTAAAATTTGACTGAATGTTCAAAGAAGTAAATGAGAACATACTCTAGCCTCCAACTTGCTGACGACGCGTCTTCCTCCAGCCAAAGCATTGGTTTCCACTTCCTCGATTCGGATCTGCAAGGTCCTGACTTCCTGCTCCAGGGATTTCTTGATAGATTCCATCTTGAGGACTCGTTCTTGCTCCTCTACCATCAAATCTTTGGTAGATTTCAATTCTACAACGATGCGGTTGTATCGTTCATCAGATACCTGAAAAATAATTTACAATATGTGACTTATTAAGACCTAAAAAGAAAATTTTAAAAAATAAAATTTAATTTTGTTAATTAATAATATAAATTTTATAAAAAACTTTTATTATAAACATTTTAATAAAATGTTATAATCAGTGCAAATTTAGATTATTGATTTCGAATCCATGTCCGATAGAATTATACATTGAGTGGGTAAATTATGAGTTCCACTCACTTAAACTTCGTCTTTCTGCTGCGACGAGATAATATATAAAATTGAATCACTATTAAAAATATTTCTTCTAATTTGAAGTCTAAATAAATATTATCAGTTCACTTGATCATGAAGAAAACAAAATATTTGTTTGGCGGCAGGATCATGGTTCCGAAAAACGCTGATTCCAATTATCTCCAGAATTGCCATTTTCTTTTTTCACTTTTATTGACCAACAGTGACTTTGGTCACTGGTGCTGGTCAAAGAATAACAGATACTCAAAGAAGTTCGACCAATATGCTATACAGTTTAAGATTCTAGCGAACGAAGTACGTGACAGATTATTGACACGCGTTTTGTGAAGCAGCACAAACAACACAATTCAATGAAGTGAAATTCAAATTATTATACGATAGATTTAACTGTGATAATGTTTAATATGTGAAAACCAATAAGAGATTCTTTCATTTCTTTGCAAATCCGAAGATAAGTAACTTCAGTAGTCTAATAAAAACTGCTGTAATGATGGGTGAAAAAAATGCTGTCTGGCTTGACATTCCACACCTATTCATTATCGTACACTTTTTGCATGCACATTTATTTCTTAAGCGATATAAAAAGATTGTTTATAATTGCAAAATCTGAAGGAATTAAGAGCTACCATTTTGTTGGTACGAAAATGTATTCCTCCTCAATAGTTCCAGCAACAAGTAGTATGCATACCTACAAGAACATCTTTTCTCATCAAGGAATCTTGTTATTCAGAGAATATATGAAGCGATTACAATTTGCATACCAGGAAATATCTAATATTTAGATTTCAGAATAAATATTAACAAAAATATATCGCTAAAATAAAGTAAAATGTATTTATATAATTTCAATAACAAGAAAAGAAATTAGATTAAATAACTAAGGCATTTTAAAGGGTTTAATATGTTAAGAATTATTGGAATGTTTATAGTAAGGTGTTTCATTTCAATAACCTAATCATAAGATAAAGAGGAAAAAAAATGTTTCCTTTTCGCATAATTTAAAACATGGAGAGACATGGAGTTATCAGCTCTATAGTTCCAATTAATATTCATAAAAATTTTGTTGTTTGAATAAGGAATAGAACAAAGTGCGTCTAATTTTTGCTTTATTTTAATTCATATAAATATAAAAAGAATGAAACGTCAACTTCTTAAGATTGTTAATATCAAATCCAACTACGCAGCATCTTGGTTCGTCTTAGTATCACTCGTTTCTACAAAAATCCTTGTGATCATGGATAGAATGGTCTAGTAACATCTGAAAAACCGAAATAAGGTCTTTTTTGGGACACTTGGAAAAAAAAGGAAATTAGAGTTAGAAAGAATTTTTACCATCTGGTGTATTAGAGTGCAAATTAATTGAAGCCTTACTTGAAAATTAAGATTTTTTGACTATATAAAATTTTGAATTTTGGGGAGAAGTTAAATGAAGCAAACAGTACTTCATCTTCAAATGATGTTTCTCTTTCAGGGAGAAAATTGAGTTTTCTTTAAAACCATATATTGCGCAGAATAGATTATTTTCAGTTTTTCTCTCTTTATTTATATGGAAGAAAAAAATCCAAATAAAATAAATTTTGCTGCCTTTTGGTTTATGCTTTTACATTTAAATCAAAATATGTTTAAAAACAACTTATTTAGTTTTGTACTTATAAAAATGAGATAAAAATTGTTTCTCTACAATATTTGTTCAAACGAAACATCGGTGCATTATGATATTTGCATTTGAAGTTTTTATTTATAAATTTCTGGGGATATTTTAATGTTTCGTAATATATCCTTTCTTAAATAAGAAGAGGACCTTACTCGGAGTTCCTTTGAGATTTCTTCGTAGTCTGAGTGCAGAGTGAGATACTCGTTCTCCAGTTTGCTCTTAGCTGAAGTGAGATTGACATTGATGGTGGTGAGTTCGGAGATCTTGGTGTGGCATTCATCCAAAGATTGTTCCAGGGTTCGCTTGGCTCTTTGGGTCTGCAAAAAAAAATGTATTAAAAAAGTCGCAAGGTGTTAAGAATTCCAGCAGAGAGTTGAGTGTCTTTTCTTGGACTTATGTTGAGTGAAGCATAATTGTTTATTTCATCTACCTGTTCAAGGGACACTCTGATCTCCTCCAATTCTGCAGTGAGTCCCTGGCACCTTCTTTGGGAGACACCCAGCTGGTCGATGCTCTGCTGCAATTGGCGGGTAACTTCATCATAGTGAGATTGCAATTCCTGTGAAGAACAGATCATAAAATATTGAGTAAAATTAAGATGTTGCGCTTAGCGTGTTTGATAATAATAACAATCAAAATTCGTTTCTAATTCACGTTATTGAAAGTATCATGTATAAATATTTTAGAATAAAGTTTTAAGAAAATTTTAATTTTAGTAAACAAACATTTTAATTTTCCCAATAGAAACTTACTTAGGAGTTTTATATAATATTTTTAAAAAAACTATATTTAAGATCCCATATATTGATAATACATTAATCATGGATTTAAGGAAATAACTAATTAGGAGAAAAAGAAGATAAGAACCGATTTTCAAGAAATTCGAAGTTTATAAGTTCATTAAATCAATATTTTTGATAAAATACTACACATGAAATTGTAAGTTCATAAGTTCATTAAATCGCGTTAGGATCAATATTTTTAATAAAATATTATACTTGAAATTGTATTATGAAATGGAAACTGAAACTGCTTATGTAAATATCCTATTAGTTACAAAATACTCATAAAAACGGTACATTAGAATGATTAAAAAGTGTCTACATTTTAAATTAAGGCACAAAAAAAAAAGATCAAGAACATTAGTCAAATTTTATCTATTAAATAGTAATATATTTCGTTTACAAAAAGGTAGGCTATGAAATTTCCCATCTTTAAAAATAAAATGAATCTAACTTAATCCAATGTAGTATAATTTAACTTTAATTATACTTAATCAATTAAATACGCTACATTAAAGCAGTAACATCAAGGCATTTCTTATTCTTAGAAATGCCTTTTACGTCAAATTCTAATTAATTACTTCTTAAAATAAAAATCCCGATGTCGTCTAACAAAATTTGTAACAATTCATGGTATTTAGACAAAAGAAACATATAATTTCTGTTTCTAAAATTATTTTTTCTCGCTTCATCGGAAGTTTTCAGATCAAAAATACGTGAGACGAAATGATGATTTTGAAGAAGAAATGTTTCAAATAGTTCAAAAATAGGACTTTATTTTAAAAAAAATTATAACGTGTCATATACTTAAAATTTCAAAGGGATTTTCCAAAACGTTCACTCACTAAAGAAATTGAATTACAAAGAAGGACCAGCAAGCCAAAATGGCCTTTCTCTAAATCGCTGGAAAGATATTTCGGTCTGAGAAATAATGTTATCGGTGGGAAATAGTGCTTAGCCTCATTCTCCCTCAATATTTAATTTATCTAGAGGTCACACAAAACTTTTTCTAAACTGATTCTTGAAGCAATTCAATACAGTCAGATTCATACCATGATTTTGGTGGACTGGATCTTGATGGTCTTCTGCATGTCAATGTTCTGCTTGTTGGCAACGTCCAGGCTCATCTCGAGTTCGGTGATCTGCACCTGCATCTTCTTCTTGATGCGGGCCACCTCTGTCTTTACCTTAGCCTCGGCCTCGGCCAGACGCATATTCAGTTGATCTATCTCTATAGCAGTCTGCTTCCTGCCATTCAGAAAAGGCAGTTGATTAGATGATCACAAAGAAATAAAAGCGGGCATATTTAAGTATGATTTAGTTATATTAACGTCCTTTTTTTAAAAGCAACATGCGGCTATTTTTAAAGGATATCGTCATTGTGAACCGCGGTTGGAGGACGAGGACGACACCTGAGCTGGCGCCTCCCTCTTCAAACTTCCGCATCACACTAGATAGAGTACGTTTCGTCCCGACGGATTTAGAGAGCATCAGACTCGCTTACACGACGGTTCTTCGGTGGAACCGAGTCTCGAGCCTGAAACACTTCGGTTCCGAAACCTTACCACCAGGCCACCGCGGCCCCTAAAGGCGGACAGAAGATGAAAATTTCAAATTCATTTTCGAATTTCATTGAAACCATTTGAGGCCAAGAACTCTCGTAAAAAGCTGCTATGAACATAATATAACATGTGTAGTGATTGGATTTTGAAGCGTTAGGAAATAAACGTTCATAGATGGCGCTAGACAACTAGCGCGAGTGTAATTAAAAGAGTGAGGTCATTCGAGCGTTGGCTCTTGGAGAAGAAGGAGTTACTGAGCAGAGTAACTCCAACGAATCTGAAATAAATTTGTTAAGTTTTTCTAAGTTTGCTAAGCACTCACGAACCAGCCACGACAACATGGAATATCTAAACTATTGCTATATGGCTTGATTTAGTTTGGTCAACTTGGAGAGAGAGATGGCCAGTTTTACTTTCTCTTTACTTTTAAAAAGCCTTTTTTAAAAATTTAAGAACAATCGCTATGTTTCGATTAGAATGCATTTGCGAAATGCCTCTCTATCAGAAAGATAAATTTGGACGAGATAACATTTTTTAAATCCCCCATATCAAAAATTCTTAAATTTTATCATTCCTCTAAAGACAGAAGAAATATTTATCCATGTTTTTTTTAAATTCATCCGTATTCAAGGTAGGAATATTATCGATCTGAAATTTTAAAAATTAACATGAAATATTACTTAACGAAGCATGAGAAAATATTTCTAAAGAACAGCGAATTATCTATATTTTGACGAAGTGCTTTTTCAAATCAATTTTATTAGATTAAGTTATTTTTACTTCCAAATATTGATGAATCCGTATAAAGAAGATTGTTCCAAAAATTTTAGATATCAATATTATTATTTAAAAAAAAGAAAAAAAAAACCCTCTTCTACATGATCATAGTTTTGAAACTCTTGCCACCCAAGGGGTATAAGATGCGATTCATAGATACACAGTCCTTCCTTTAAATAATTGTATTACAACATCATACATTCTAGAATGCATGAGTGTGTGGACATGTAGATAAGATTTTGCAACCATGTGTGAGCATCCCTATACGCCAAAACATATTTTGTCCAAAAGTAAAGACAAACGTTGAAAAATCCGAAGGGGAGTTGTGTCCACCGCGTATTCGGCTGATTTCATTTCGAGGGATCAAATCATCTTTTTCAATCAAATCATTTTTGATGAGGGAATATAACTTCAAAAAACATTATGGAAAAAGTAAACGAAACGAGGTTATATCTAAGAATGTAGAGCTGAGCATTTAAAACATTGAGAGTATAAAAGTATAGCACATTAGGAGCATGCAGGATGTTTTCATTCCACATACGTCAATAAGTTCTCATTTGAATGCAGTTATTACTGAAAATTTATTCCTTCAATTTTATCTGGAAATTATTTTTAAAGTATTAGAAAGATAAAATAGCATCTATAAGTTTATCACATTTCCTCCAGAGTAATAAAAAACCATACAATTAAATTAAAAATGCGTACATTTTTAATTAAATTGAAATGATGGCTGCATTTTATTAAGCTCATTGGGATTTGCAAATTTTATGTATATCATAAGCCTTCTAGAAATTAATGAATGCATTTGTAAGTTCCAATGTCTAGCGCAACCTTTGAGAGACTTTGGAATGATGGTGACAATTTATATCAATCACATTGTTTCAAGAAAACTACCACTTGACAACTAAGGTCAAGTTCTTTTCTAAAGAAATATTTGATTGTTTGCCAACGCTGTAACAAGTTCGTTTATTTGTTTATGCACGTCGTTAAAGCTTTCACTCAACTCATTAGAGAACTCAAGAAAACTAAAACATGTTGCGAATGCACTTTGATGATCCAGTAGGGTGTAACGACCTGCCGACTTTAAAATAACTATAGGAACTTAATACATTGAGTTCAAACAATTCATTTGCTTTTCATTCGAAATAGAATAAAAACGAAAATTGATGTGAGCAAAATCGCCGTAGGTTATAATTATGCAAACCACATGGTAATGGACTACGATTTATTTTAAAACAAAAGTGCGTTCTTCTTCAGAGTTATTCCGAAAATGAAAGTGGGGGGGGGGGAGGACAAAAAAATCCCTGCAGATAGGTTTAAAAGATTATAAATTTTATTTTTCCTAATAGTAATTTTCACTGATTGGATTTTAACGTGAAAATATTAGCAATAATAGTCTTAATAATTAACTAATTTCACTTCAAAGAATTTGGCTAAATCCATCAATTTTAGCTAAAAAATATATAATAGAAGCTCTTTATAAAAAAAACGTAAAGAAATCTGTTTATTTTATGTAGTATAGTTACTGACTATTGAAAAATTCTACATAATTCTAAGTATTCTTAACTTCTTTCGTCAAATCGTTTCAACTTTTTATGAATCAAAAGCAAAAGAAAATATTCTACTATTACACAATTCTATTAAAAGTTTGGATCGTTAGGGTGTGAACTTGATTGCCTCGGAACTGATCTAAGTAACTTAATTGTAATATTATTGTCTTTGAAAATTCAAGCTGGTAATGCACAGAATCTACGAAAAGTACTATCATCCATGGATATTGCAATGCTTGGGTTTAAAAATTATAGTAGATAAATCTTCATGATCAGAATTTTCATTTGAAATACAATTTCATTAAACAGAATATAAATAGTGTTTAAAATGTTTAATATATTGATTACCTTTAACTTCATAAATAATAAAAGTAGTTGATTCCACCGTTAAATAAAATTATTTTATCTATTTTTGCATTCGAGGAGCATATATTACTTTAAAGGAGCATCGGGCGGGAAAGGAAGAAAGCAGATTAAGAAGCACAATTTTATTCAGAAAAATTCTGAGCTAAATTTACATCTTACCGAACTCAAAAATTAATGGGTTTATTAATATTTGCTGTGGATACTTTTGATTGACATTTTAAAGGTGAAGTTTAAAAGGAAGTTTGGTTACACGATAACTGAGGCTTGAACTGTTTGCTTTTAACAAGACTATTTGAAGACATCGTTATAATTTGTACATATTTCTGTGAAAAGACAGAGCTCCTTACCTGAGTGAGTCCAGCTCCTCTTCTTTGGCTGTGAGCCTCCTCTCGTAGTCGTGACGGACAGAGGCTAGTTCGGAGCTCAACCTCTGCGCCTTGGCTTCCTCCTGCTTGCGGAGCGTTTCAGCCTCCCTGTAGGCGATGCTCAGTTCCTCCCGCTCGTTCTCCAGGCGCTTGATCTCGAGGTCCATGTCATGGATGCGGCGGCTGGCATCGGCCAGGTGTGCCTTGGCATCATTCAACTCATCTATACGGAAGACAGACGCGAGAATTTTATTATTTAATTTACTATTCAATGTCAATGATCAAGATTCCGTTTAGCCTTTCAGGAGTTGTAAGCAATCGCATTTTTAAATCTATTTCAAATTACTGTTTCGAGGAATTCATTGGCTAGAATTGGATTACAATTAAATCTGGGGCAAGTTATATATTATAAAAGTGTCTTGCAAAAATTTTAGGTTTTGAAGCACTATCATGCAATAATGAGGGCGCTGAAATTTAACTTGAAGCTAATTAAGCGTATCCATTTGACCCATCTTGAAAACTGAAGTGAATACCTTGATGGACAAAAACAACAACAACAAAAAAATAACAGACAGTGATCTTTTCCCCTGATTCTGTGTTCCCCGCTTATGAAATAAGTTGAAACATGTTCATTTAAAGTGTTGTATTTTATACAATTCGTATTGAAAATCAATCTACTAAATTATCCTTTGCGGAAACATCTAAAGATATACTTCACCACAATGAATGATTTTCATCATGTCATTTTTATACACAATTTTTTGAAGACTCTTCTAGTCCTAAAAAAGATTTTTAAATATAATCTACTTTAAATTATCAACTTAAACAAGTCAGAAAAGTATATATCTCCATTTTTCTTCAAGTTACTGTTTCAATAATTATTCTGATACACTGCAATACACAGTTTTTTCTTTGTTGTCCTTTTACTTTATAGACAAGTGGCCTATCCTCATCTCCCCCTGAACAACATTTGGTTTAGATGGGATAAAAGCAAAAGTGCAATTAAAGTGCAGTGCCAAAGTGCAGTTTAGGGGTAAGATGGAAATGGCGAGTCTCATTCAAATCATTTATATCAGATTTAAAGGCTATTATGGCTAACTTAAAGATCGTACCCAAGCTAATTGGTATCATATGCAAACATTTCAATTCTGAGTACATACAAATATCATATATGAGCTTGCATATTCATTACAAGAACATGCTCAAAACCATATTACATTGCACTCTAAAATCCTCATGTTATTTTATCAAATAATGACTTCACGCCACCAGATCTCAATGATACGAACCTTTTAATGAATTACTAGTTTTCTTTTTCTAATTAGTTACGGCTGGTTGCGTGAACCCTATGATTATTTTTAAGTGTGGAACAATTGTCTCTACAGAGTAATATAATGCCCATTATTACTTATGCAAATTACCTTAAACCACATAGGTGATAAAATCAATAAAATTCATAAGTTTTGTGTGTGGGGGGGGATTGTCACAAAATGATCCATATTCACTGAAGAAGCTACTCAAATTAAGACTTTATTTCCATAATCTATATAAAATCCTTTTTGTCATTTATATTGTTATAATAATCTTGAATTTTCTCAAATTTAAATTTTTCCTGCATGATTATAGTTTTTAATCCACAGAAAATAATATTTAACTCATAAATGAAATGAATCATATTTAAAGAACGAGTAAAAAAAACAATATTTCAACTTCATTTGACAAAGATTTATAACTGAACTGAATAAATATATTTAATAACTATCAGAATAAAAATATCATTGTTTTAGAAAAAAAAGTCACGTAAATTTATATTTAAAAGAAATGATTGAGAAGATATTTAAAAATTTTCTAACAAACTTATAAATAATAAAAATTAATAAAACAATTTTATAAAAGAGTATTTACTTAAATTTAAGCTGGAATCATCATTTCTATTTTAGTATACTAATATTGGCATATTTTGCAAAATATTGTAGCGTTTTGCGGTATAGTTTTACGGTGTGTTATTAAGAAAAATCTTAAAATAAACTAATTAAAACTTTCGGACAATTTTTTTTGTTCCATATATCAATAAATTACTTCTATCACAATCTACTTACCGCCAGCGATTGGTTTATCAGATGCCGATTCTATTGTTTTATCTTTAGAAATTTCATTTAAACTGTCCGCACCATTTTCAACACTCTCTTGTCTATCGAGTGTATCGCAATCGTTCATTTGCGGGGAAGGACTCAAATTTAAAGACACATCGTCTTCACTGTCCTTCTCTGTGGGTTCCGGTGTCTCTTTCGGGAGACCATTTGTAAATATATTGCTCAATTCGGAAAGTGAAACGACTTTGACATTGGAAGATTCTGGTTCTTTAGATGGACTTCTGGCATTTCCTAATTCCGGGGATGAACTTGGCGTCGTCTCTGTCACATTCGGTCGCTCGTCTTCTACACCCATCTATGCTAATAAAAAGATATTTTCCTTTCAAGATAACAAATCCTTTCTTGTAGCGAAAGGATTGTTCGAATGCTGAAGTCTACAGCAGATGAGTTAGGTTTTACCTCTGGCAAATTTCTGATTCTTAATGAAACCAATTCTTTCTTATTTAGCGAAGAAATTTTTTATAAGACTTTCTATTTGATAAGTAGTAGATGACAGAATAAATGATGAACACACAGCCGTTGAGGAAGATTTTATCCTTAAGTATACAAGAACACAGTTTCAGGTATATGACTTTGACTTGTCTATGAGATTACTACTGTCCTGTATCAGTCAATTCTTCACTCCACTCTTGAGGAGCGAGAGCTTCGTCAGAATGAAAATGCTTTCGGAGTCAGTTTCAAGAAACAACTGGTGCAGTCAGAAAATTCATTAGGCAAAATTATTCTTCTCGACCAATAGAAATTTACTGACGTTCCATTAACTCTCAGAACTCTTGGCACGTGATCAGTGACGTCATTCAAGACGTTCCAAATCTGAAGTGAAAAAAGAAGGTTCTTTTTCTTTCCTGCGAGGGTGGTACTCAGGTGCAACGCCTTTCTGTAGGTATTTTGGGATTGTTTTTGGAGAAATGGGGAGAGATTTGGGGAGTTTGGTGAAGTAGGCTCTTTGTAGAGAAATGTTCCTCTTGAATTGTTTCCAAACGCAACTCGCATTACTAAAACAAAAAGACTTTCTAAAACCAACCCCTGCCATCATAGTAGTATTTTCTGAAAGCTTCCGAGGAGTTTTGAAGAAGATTGTTTAGTCTGTTATTTGACAAAATGCCATTTTAAAGCTTTCAATTTGAACAATGGAAAAGATTTGATGTAAAAATAGGTAAAGAAGTCATCAAGTGACGGTTCGTTTCTAAAAACTGATAGCTTAACTGCGTATTCTTTTCATGTACTCTTTCTTAGTAACAAAACCAATAAGCAGAATATCAGAGCCTTTAGAAATTTTTAAATATATTTGCTTAGAAATTAGTCAATATGTTTGAATTTTAATTCAGTTTTATATTGCAAAATAAACGCTTAATCTCAATAAAATATATGCATCTACAACAAGACTTTTTAAGCTATGTACCAGAAAATGAAAATACGGGAAGACTATGACAATATTTGATATACTTTCAGAATTGCTACTTCTTCCAGTTCTTCACTTTTTTTATTAATATAGTTAAAAATTACCTTGTTGAAAGTATTTCTTTAAAAAAAATTTCTAAATAACAGGTTCAAAAGTAATCCATTTTTATATTTATTACCCAATTTCGAGACAACCACAAATTATTAGAAAGCAAAGAAAATTGAAAGTATATTCTGTTTTTTAAAAATAAATAAAAAATGTCGTGAGAGCAATTTTAGAAAAAAATTAAAATTCTAGAGCTACTGAGTCTGTAGTATCATTGTCAGTAAAATTTGTTTGATATCTTTTATAAAAGGATGCTTATAAAAAATTTCGAACAAAAAAAATTGATATGATGGAAATTACTTCAAATCCCCGCTGAAAAGTAACTTAAAGTCTCGCTTTGCTTTTCTCGTAGCGAACTGCTACTTTCTAGCACTCACTTCATTCACGAAGTTTACAACTCTTCAACTCTAAAAAAAAAAAAAAAAAAAAAAAAATTAAAAACTACAGGACGTGTTTCTCATATTATATATTTTCGTCGGCTTTGTTGCGAAAATCCTGCCTTGAAACTATCCCAAGACATTTATGACTTGCACCTGCAGAGAAGATAGCGTAAGAAGCGTGCCAAGAAGCTGCTTGCCTTAACTGCGGCTCGAAAAGACAAATGGGCTTGGGTGCATATAAATAATTCCTTCTGTTTTTTTTTTTTTTTTTTTCAGGATATGAAGCTCTGACAGACAGGGTGGGGTCGTTGAGTGACAAATTTTTCGTAGACACATATCTGTTAGTTGCGGCATAAGAGAATGGGTAGTACAAGTTTGTAAAACCAATTTATTGAAAGAATTATTGCAAGTAAATGATTCGAATAGTTAGAACAAGGTTTTTGTAGTGTCTTGCCAAATATAACTGATATTCGAAGCAGAACAATTACCGTTCTCTTGCTCTCAGTCTCACCTACTGCTCAGTTTCGGACTTCCTAAAAGCTGGAGTCCGGAACTTTTTTTATATGTCCCTGTTGTTACGCTTTTGGCTATTTGTAGATGATAGATTTGTAGATTTGTAGGTTTGTAGATTTGAAGATGATAAGTACTTAAATTCTGTAGGAGTACTTTTCCGAAAAGATATTTACTGTACAATAATTTTAACAAGGTTACACACATATTTGATTGAGACTAAGAATTTTGTGTCTTTCTTATATTTTGGGATGTTTAAACAGCCTAGCTTATTGACCACGAGTGTCCTGTTAAAAATGTTTTATGTCCATTTTAATGTTTTATGTCCATCTTTTGTAAATATTATTTCACCGAATAGAACAGCAGAAAATATACAACGAATAAAATAGAACAGATTTTTAAAAGAAAGTTTTATGAGTAGATGTTTAATTTCCCCAAATGTTTTTACAAAATTACAAAAAGTTTCTACAAAGGAACACCAATGAAACGAAAACATTAGTACTTTAAATATATTTTAAACATAGGCAAAGGAGTAATCTAATCCTTTAAGACAATCATTGCAAAACAATGCCTTAATAAGCATAATCTGATGCATATCAAATGCGTCCTTAAAAAGACTTCATTAGTTTAACTCATATTATAAAAAGTGCCCATTTAAAAAAGAAAATACATTAAATGTTTACGAATAATTGTGTTGAAACATAAAATATAAAGCCTATGAATAAATACACTTGCTTATAAGTAAATATGTAATTTTTATTAGTGAGTTCTCGGGGAGTTTTCATTTCGAAAAGTGTAATTTTAAGAAAATTTACTCGTTTGAGAAAAAATACGATCGATTAAAACACAAATTTAACCCTATTAGAGAGTATGCAAGAAAGTTTTAGGAAATCCACTCCCACTGGTTTGAAATTACAATTTGCAGGACTTCTTTATGTGAATTTTCTTTAAAGACTGGATATCATTTCCATTTGTCTTTGGCTGTAATCATTGATATATGTTATTTTTGTTTGCGAGATGAGGGTTTTGGTTTTGGTTTAATTTTCTGACGCAAGAGCCATCCTTAGCCATACTGCATATAAGTATGTGTATAACAATAAGTGTATAAAATATAGGGAAAAAATATGAGCAATATTTTAAAATAGGAATCAGGTGCTGCAATGTAAAAAATTATTAATAAGGTTAAAAAGTATTAAATGCACAAAAAAATAAAATAGTCTTTAAAAAGATTAAAATATTTGGGTGGTGTTTCTCACCCACCAAGTCAAGCAAGCTTACAGAAGACGAATGAAAGAAGTTCTAGCGATGAGAATTAAATGATGGACATTCGATTAAAACATGTTTTGCATTAAAATCAGCTGCGAGATGTGGGAGAAACACTGAAGTTGAAACTTTTTCCGTTCATATATTTCACATAAAGTTTTTTATTTACTTCAGCAGCTGCTTAGAAACACGACATCTGAAACTGTACTTAAAACAATGCCTTTCTCCGAAACTATCGACTGAGAAAAAAAAGTGCCCCATTCAACTTCAGTTTCATTAGTGGTTCGCAGTTTTGGCATCCGACCAGAAGCAAGACATAATTCCGACTGTTCACCTTTGTGGTTTAGCCTGCGTCAACTTATTTTAGGTCTCCCGATGTGGGGCTTTCTTTGGCGAATTCAGCGATCTGAAACTGAAGTTAGGATCGGAAGATTGAAAGCCCCATCAAAGAAGCAAATACGATCCTCTTTGAATGCACGAATAATTAAGATAACTATTCTGAATCGGAAAAACAAACAATCGGACGGAGGAGAATGTTTTTAAATATCTCCAAACACCTGATTCTGTGTAATACCTATCAGAAAGAGTGACGGTTTCTATTTTGGAGTAAATCAAAACATGAGGTTGGGAACCTTTGAGGTGGGTGAACTGTTAATGAATGGTTTTTCAATCTCTTAGTTGAACAAACTATTTTTAAAAATAGCGAATTTTTTTCATTCTTTGTATGTCATACTAAGAGAAATGTTAACTAAAAGAAATACCAACTCAGAAATAAGGTGATTATTTTCCAGCAAATATAAATATTTTTTTAATATTTTAGTGCATAACAGTATATATTTTTTGTTCATTCTGTTGAATTATATTATTGATGATTCTGTTAAACAATGATTCCTAAATCATTAGCAATAAGATACAAAACAATTCCATTTTGTATTAGTTTCCTTTTATTGTAAAAAAAGAGTAAGTGATCTTTGATATTATCACTCGAAACAATACTATGGACTATTTTATTGTCTTAAAAAAGAGACTTTGCACCATCACTGTATTAGTAAGAAAGATTAATAATAAAAATTGTCTGATCACATACAGTATGCAAGTGCTAAAACTTTTTTGTTTAAGATTTAGATAGAACGAATAAAGATTAATTTGATTCATATTAATTTGACTGAAAACTTTTAAATAATGCAAACTGAAGGGAAAATAACACAATAAATATTACAAATGTCACAAAAAAGTACTAAAACTAATCGCACGTCACTTCATAATAACTTTCTACATCACAGTTTGAAATGTTGCATTCGCTTTTATAATTATACCAGTTTTCCAGAGCGCAAAAGAAGCAAAATTCAGAGAATATTAGCTCCAAAAATTGCCTAAAGTGATTTATATTTTACTTTCTGAATTTATTTCTTAATCTTGAATAGATAACAAAAGAGAGTTAGCAAATGATCCTAGAAGGTTATGAGATTAATAAATCTATATGAAATTAATTTTTGGTTTGTTGTCCTAACAATTTGAATCATTTTTTTTGTAAACACTTTAAATAAATCTTTAGATCAATATTTTTTCGTTTGAAGCTAGTGAAGAGACTTGCTATTTCGTGACGTCATTTTATTTCATTTTTAAGAAGCAGGCATATGTACAAGCGATGAGCACACAGAACGACACAGAAAAGGAATGATGAAAAAGCTCTTGGACATTTTATCCCTGGTCTTATATAACCTATGATTTTGATAGGGAAAACATTTCTTCATAGTGCTAATATATTACGAGATTTCGATAGGGATTTTCGTTACACGCGCGGAGAAGGCAGGGGAAACACAGGGAGATTTTAAAAAAGAATTTGCCTCATCAGCGGTACTTTACTTCTTCACGCGGAGTGTGGGAAAGTTAGACTTTTAGCTGATTCGGCAATTTAACAAAGCTTCTCTTGAATTAATTAAGTAGAGACAGTGGAATTGGATCACGAAATAAGAGAATATTTTAGAATAAAGTTACTATGGGCTAAATTAAGAGAAAATCTTGAAAATTAATTAAATTGAAATTAGAGTTAAAATATCATTACATATATATATATACTGAGATACGTAAAATTATCAATAAATTTTAAACAATTTTCAAGTTGAAACATTCCTGAATTTACAATAATTTTTCTAGCTTTGTTAATAATCAATATTAAGAAATATTACGGTTATAAAATAAACTTTATCTCATATATTCAAATGAAACAATGATTACACCATTCAAAATAAGACCGGAATGGTTTTCGGCGTGTAAGAGAAAATATTTAAGCGGTGTCATTTCTATGAATAATTCATAGTATTACGTGTGCTTCAAAAATCATCCTTTTACGATCAGAAAGCATCATCATACGATAAACCTTGAATGTTATATAATTATGTGCTATTACAAAATCAGTCCTCCCCCCCCCCAAAAAAAAAATGCTCCAAAATTCACAAATTCGTTTCATTGATAACAAGAACAGGCAACTTAGTCACTGAAATCTCTAATTCCCTGAAATGAGTGTTGTTTATTTTAGCACCAATGTACATTAATGTTGCAAGAAACAACTTCTAAGCACAAGAACCACAATAAATTGTACCAACCCAAAACCGCAAATATAACTCATTAAACTGCCATTCTGCCAAGTGAAACCACTCACACTGAATTTCAAAACTGTGTACTGAGTCAATTCATGCAACATGTGTTTCCTGGACATAAATATTACATAAAATTATCTGTAAATGTCTCTTTTCAGACGTTTCCATCTCCCGCATTAAAACTTTATCCAGATGCTTTCCTAAATTCCATGCATTGTTTAAACGGTATATTAACAAAGAATATATTACAAACCTTCCAAAAGCATTTTATTAGTCACTTAAGAAAATTACTGACATTTTTTTTAAACCCACTCATACTCATAAGTGTATATGTTTTCTTACTATATTTCTTTAATGTTCTTTTAGGATTCCTCAAACGAATTGTTACGTGACTTAAAGAAAAGATCCAAAAATGAACTATTTTCAGCAACCAATTTAACTTCTGCATTTAAGAATATATTTTTTCCATTTATAATAGCTATACATAAAATGCAGAGGATTCGTAAGAACAAGCAATAGGCAGTTAATATTTAGATTTCAAAAATAACTTCCCTTAAAGTTGATATATAAACATCTGCAGACATAGAGTTCTGAAAACCGCACCTGGTGGTGGCGGAAAGCTTTTGTTCTAACCTCAAAAGGAGCTTCCGGTTCTAAAAACTCAGCTTTTATCAAAGACAGCTGCCATCATGACAGACGGCCATCACACCAATTCCTGAAGTGGGCCTTTGTTTGAGTTGGAACCACGCCAACACAGACCGTCTCTTTCTTACTCGTCTGCCAGACGGAAAGAGGCTTTCTTACACAAGGGGTAATTAATCTGTCTTTATCTATTTAGATAAGTTTGGAATGGAGGACACATCCAACAACATTCGATTTCCTTTTTGTGCCATTTTCTATGCTTTGTCAAGTTTTTTGTGTCATTAAACCTAATTGATTCACATTGTGTTTCATCCTGTAGTAATGTCGAAATCCAACAAGAGTTTGAAACAACTGAACAAAATTGATGAATCATGCAATAATAATAATACTCAAAATAGGTATGGCATTTTGAAATCATTGGATTACTGTTGAGGATGAAAGTACCACATGGTGACTCCACTGTACTTTTTTAGAGGTCTTGCGTCACATTTGCGACTTCGTATTTCTGAATAAAAAAATATTTGTCTATGCATGCTTTCCCAAACCTTCAAGTTTAAGATCTTTTAAGTCATTTTGTATGCATATATTTATTGCAAAAGATAAGGAATTTTAGCTAATTACCTTGATTCAGAAGCTTAGAATTTCTGCTTCAGAAATTCAGATTTCATTTCAAGCCTGTCAGATCTACATTTCTTAATGTCATAATGCTAAAACTAACGTTAAATGTCGAAAATTCTACTATGTTTAGATAAAGAGATAAATCAAATTTAATTCAGTCTGTGAGTATATGCCTATGCTGTTTCTTATGGCACTTAGACAAGCCCGCTGTTACAAAGACAGCGATTTAAGCCGATAGGGGGGTACGTCTCTTGTTTTCAGTAGCGCCAACTAGGGCCAAGAGTACGACTTTGTCACTCACGCTTCACTCATTCGCTTGCTCAACCCCTTTATACAGAAGGGCACATTCACACAACTCACACATAGAACAGAACAGCCATGCCCGAATTGAGACTCGAACCCAGGACGCCCAGATAACGGAGAATAAGCGCCTACCCCTATGTCAGTATGCTGGCTGTATATGCATATATCAGACCGTATTGAAATCCTACATGTGTGTATGTTTGCTATTATTCATATCTAAATTTATCCGACATTTTGAAAATTTCAAAATATTAATGCGTTTTAAGGTTACAAACTAAAATTTGCAACTGTAGTAATTTTTATATTTTTCATCTTATAAGGCAATTCAATCTAACATAATGCTTAATTTTTACTACGTCAACTGACTCAGAATTATTTATATTATCTTCTTATTTTAAAACTGACTTATTGATGAATTTGAACTTCAAATTTAGAAATACCTTTTATTAAATAATAACTATAGAGCTTGATTTTTCAGTCTTTTGATGAATATTCATTCAATAATGATGAACATTCATCATTATTATATAACTTTCATGTTTCACCATGTATCTCAAAATGTGGTGAAACATCCCTATTAACGCATAGCAATAGTTTTTTAAAGATATCACTTATTCCATCTAAAATATTTAAAACTTGAACTCAAAGAGTTTTTCTTACAAAACATTAGAACAGTAAATTTCTTGGTACTGTGGCTCCATTGGATGAATTAATCTATTTAAAAATCTAAGAAACTCTTCTAATATTGTCAACGCATTTCTACCTGATGTATTCTCCCCACTTTCTGGATTGCATAACCGTCTTCCGCCCATGAGCCAAATTACCTTTTTCAAGGTCGCCTTTAACCTGCTGGCACGGAATAGATTGCTCATATTTCAAGCTGTTTCTGATAATCCCTCAACATCTTTCAAAAGCAGATCTTAAAATACTTTTGGCTTTCAAAATACTTTTAGATAATGATTACAAAAGTAAAATTAAACCTTTCAAAGTCTATTTCTAACGTAGAATATTTAAAATGAAAAAAGATTTATGCAGAAAGCATTAAGTTCCCTGAAACATTAAAAAATTTATGCTGTCTCCAAGGATAAAAATATGTAGTAAAAATTTTTTATAAACTCTGATCAGTGAAATAATTTAATCAGATCACCTTATGTAAATTGCGTAGAAAATTTGCTAACACGAATTTCGACTCAATAGTTTAACCACCACATATCAGAGTATAAAAAAGAATGATTTGTAATCAAAAATTTATAAACGTCAATGCTAATTTATTTATTATTATGAGGTTTTGAAATTAAGGAATGAAATAGTCGAAAAATTATAGAAATAAATGCTGGGAAGTTAAGGAATTAATTCAGTGTATTAAAGTTCCACAATTTTTTAAATAAATATTTTTTAATATTTAAAGTCATAAATCAACAGAATATGTGTAGAAATATTTAATAAAATTTATACTTCATAAGAAGTTTCTTTCTTGATAAGTTTTATATTAATATATGATCAACCAAATTTTTTTAAACATCCTTAAACGATTCATATAAAACTGATTCCATTGATTTTTTTTCTAATTAAATTTCCAATTTCTAATTTTTTTATTATTGATTTTTTTTCTAATTAAATTTCTAATTTCTAATTTTTTTATTATTGATTTTTTTTCTAATTAAAAGATTTAAATTACTTCTGAGGTTATACTTTTAAAAAGATAAACAGTATAATTATTCTAGGTATCCAGTTTTAAATTTTTTAAAGCCTCAACGAAAAACTTCTACAGAATGTATTTAATTTTCATTTGTCATATTTAGAAAATTTTAAAAAATTCAATGCATTATATTTCTTATTTAAATATTAAACAAAAAAAAATATTTGATTCATTTTCGGCTTGGGTATTTACTTTATCCTTGACATAAAATTTCAATTTTAATTTTACAATAGGATAAAGAATATTGTTATAAACTAATCTGCATTAAATTCTAAATTTTTGTAAAGTTATTCTAAATATTATATTGCTTTTTCTCATTACATAAATAAATAAAAAACATTATGGTTCTGCATGCAAGTATGTATGCAAGTATATTTGTTATAAACGATCATTTTGCCAAACGACTGGATTGATTTCAAAAAAATTTCGTACGCTTGTTTAATTTTAGAACATCAGAAAGAATGGTGTTTCATTTTACAAAGCGCAAAAAGTTTCTTAAATATTTAATTAATTACAATTTAATCGAACTTTTGACATTTTTTTGTTGCAACTTTGGAATAAACTACTTTATAAGAAATATTTTAACACCATCATAAAATTACAAATTTCATTTTATGGTAATGCCGACTTTCTTTTTAATCCCGATTAGTGCCGGGCATATCAATTAGTTTCCAAATAAAATTCCAAATCTGCTTGGTTTTCACAATAATGAAAATAATGCCGGGTATACAAATTACATAGTAAAGATTAATTAATTATTAATCTTTGTTGTAATCTTTACTGAATTGAATAAACATTATCTGAGCCTTCTATGTGTGTGTGTGTGTGTTTAGCTGCGCATCTATCGCAAGACAGAATTCGTAAACTCCAATCTTTAGATTCTTTTAGAAAATTCATGAAATTATTTTCATATTTTGGATCATTTTTAAGATTACTTAAAGTGAAAATTAAAGCGAAGATTAGAATTTCTTGACATGAATATACAAATGAAAAATCTTTTAAAAAATAGAATATTGAGGATTCCAATTTTTAAAAAAATTAATGTTTAATTGAATTTGTAATCTGCTGTTTTAAGAAGGAGTCTACTTTGAGCCGGAAAACTATTGTTTTCAGTTAAGCGGCAGCTTTTATTTAATGGTATACGGGGTGAAAAACAAAATTTCGTATGCTTTTGCCATTAAAATAAAAAAACAATAGATAAAAACTAATGGTATCAAAGAAAACAATACAATTTTCACCTTGTTTCGGTTTCAGCACCATAAACAATTTACAAAGTCAATATTCATTATTAGTATCAAGAACAAAAAGAAGAAGAAATTGAAAAATATGTTGGCTAAGAAAAGTTATCAATCAAAACAAAGAGCTGGTTCAAGAAAAGAATTGTAAAACATGTCATCTTTGATTTAAAAGATTTAAAAGCTAATAAGTCCATTCTAGGATAAAAGCTAAAAGCATCTAAAAACATCTCTTAGCAAATTTGATGGGATGTCAATAATCCTACAATTTTCGATATTATGAAGCTTAATATAATGACTTTTTACTAAGACACTGACTGTAATACTTTTTTCAGAAAGATATATCTACATCTGTATTTTACTCCAAAATATTGACAAATAAAGTTTGAAGCTCAAATTCGATTTTTTTTTTGTATTTTATTTATGAAAATCGGACAGTTCGCTTAACATAAATGGCATGAAGTTAAAAATACTTGCATGTAATTAATATAAAGTTTCAGAGTGATATTGAATTACGAAGTTTTAAGGGAAAGGTAATGTTTGAGTCATATGAAAATATTCCATTATTGAATTCAGGAAAAAATGATAAGAAAAATCGGATTTAGACAGAAAGTCCAAAATGCTTTCAATAATCAAATTTATCCTTTTCAAAAAAATAAAAATGAAATAAAAAATCAAGAAATTGAAGATTTTCACTCTATTACAAATAAAGTTCTAGGAAAATCCCCTGTTTATGTCATTTCTCAAATCGGAACGGCTCCAAATCCTCTTCGCAAGGTTATTTGGCTCTTTATTCTGATTCTGGGATTTTGTGCAACATTTTTTGAAGTATATCGTTTCCTAACATCGTTTCTGGAATATCCGGTTGTTGTAAGCTTGCACTTAGATGAAAAACAAGATTTGGAGTTCCCAGCAGTCACTGTCTGCAATTTAAACAGAATGAAAACCACATACCAAAGATGCTTAGTTCCTAACATTTCTTTAGAAAGGTGTATTCGTCCAGGAATCACAATGACTCGAACAACACTCTTCATGTCTGAAAGGCGGAGCCTCCAATCCTGTACGGCCGAGTTTGGTGGCGAAATCGGCCAAGACAGCCAAAAGGAATTGCAATTCTACATGATATATTCAACTTTAAGTAAAGAAGTTCGGAAAGAAATAGGTTCCCGGAGTGACGAATTCATTAAACACTGTTCCTTTAATGGAAAAGCATGTTCTGCAAAAACATTTGTGGAATCCCAAAGTCTTCGTTATGGTAATTGCTTCACTTTCAATCAAGGTAGCAGAAATAAGACAACCCCATTGATTGTGTCTGAAACTGAATACTGGAGTGGATTGGAGGTCACCCTTGAGCTAAAATATGATGAATACATGCTGTTCTCTGATACCGTTGGGGCAAGAGTTCACATCCATGACCCGAATGAACCACCCAGTCCTGACAATTATGGAATTGGCATTAGCTCAGGTTTCGAGACTTCAGTAGCAATTATGCAAACTCACGAAATTCGACTACCTTCTCCTTACAGAGATCACTGTGTTAATTACAGTGACGAAGACCCGTACCGTCACAGTCAAAGCTGGTGCACGAGATATTGCATTCAAAGGATTAATTACATGACGTGTGGATGTGCTGATCCAACCCTGACATCAACCACAATTTTCAAGACTTGCAATTTAACAAACCGAAATGAAAGTTGTTGTCTGAACGAAGTTCTGGATCGTATTTTGAAAGACAAATTAGCTTGCGATTGCCCCCTACCATGCAACACAACTTATTATGGGGAAAAAGCGTCAGTGGCTAGATGGCCTTCCAAATCTCTTTACTTCAAAGGAAATTTAACAAAACGCAATTATTTGGAAGATATTAAACGAATGCGAAAAAGTCAAGCGAAACTTAGAGTGTTCTATTCAACTTTGATTCGGAAAATATACGAACAAAAACCAAAATACCAGGATTCAGAAATATACAGTCACTTAGGAGGTGAGTTAGGTCTGTGGCTAGGCTTAACTATGATGGTAATATTCGAGATTATTCAAACGAGTTTATATCTGATAAAGTATTTTATCAGATTTCGAGAAAACCGCAAGGGGAAAAAAATGGGCATTTGTGACTAGTTAAATAAGGACACTTTCCATAATTGTGGTAAAGAATCGTACACATTTAAGTTGAGGAAAAATTACAAGAACAATTTTATAATTTTAGGGAATTTTATGTTTAGCTAAAACAAAAGTATATCTTCCACACTATATTAACTATAGTGTTAGGATTTCTACTCACTCAAATGAATAGTTCTCATGTATTTTTCGAAGCAGGAATTCAATAAATAATATCTCTTACATTAAAGGATGTTTAATAAAGAAACCAAACTTTATTTTTTTTAGTAAATTGAATCAGAGTTATTTTTATAAGGAAACATTTTTTTTTTTTTTCATTTTTAGCCTTTTCACTTTCTTCGAAATTATTTACTGCAGCAAGATATAATGGATCAAAATCTTTTTTTTTTAAGTACATTTCTTCATACTGATTATATTTATATATTCCACTGCTTACGAATTGTAGATAAAAACAAATGTTATTAATCGGTTATTTTAAAGTGAATTATTTTATTTTCATTGCGTGTAATAAACCAAAGGAGAATGATTTGAGTATTATTTATTTTTATTAATTGTAATTTATTTTAATTTTATAAAGATCTGACGGTGCTATGTGACCACATTTATGCATCAAAATTCTTTAAGTATGTGCAAAATGTTGTTCATTTAATTTAAGTTATTCTCAATGTATGGGTAGTTTAGTCGTCTGTTATTGCTCAATGTAAATTATTGCCAAAATTATTTTTAAAGAAATATTATTACATTTTTCAATTATATTATAATCAGACAATATACATATCAAATACATTTTAAAATAGTAAAACTTAATGAACAATAATATCATGAGTGTTTAATCCGAAAATGTCTTGAACAAGGCTTATTAATCTTTTCCACAAACTTTCGATTGGAAAAATTCCTAACCATTAATTCTTTACATTTTTAGAAAACATATATTCATATGACTTGTTGGTTCATAAAAATATCAGCTAATTTCAGATATTTGTTTAATTTTAATCAAATGCTTTAAGTTAAGCACTTAAACTTAGCACTTACGTTTTTATTACACTTTAAGTCTTAGTAATTAGCATTTTGAAGTAATTAAACTAATTTTTATTTTATAGAAATAAAAAAATCAAATAAAAAGGTAAATCATTTTAAATGAGCCGATTTCGTTACATTTAAAGAGATAAAATAACTTATTTGTTTAATTTGAATTTGAGTTCTTAAAATCGTTTTTATGAGATTATTTAGTATCCAAAAGAGTTTTTAAAATGGAAACATGTACCATTTCTATTTAAATAAAACCACACTCAAACAAAACGAAAAAGCCAGACATCAGATTGCACTCATTTGCTCATCAACCTCTAAGATCTAAAGAACTCTGCTGCTGTTATTTAAAACTGAGTTTTGGCATAAGCGACACTTTGCAACGATAGCAAAGATTAGGAGATAATCTATTTGGACAATGAATCTTGCTTATAAGGTTTGTATTTTTTAATTAATGATTAAACTTTATTTTTGAGACTTGGTCGAGTTCCAACTATTTTGAACTAAAGAGAAAGATTGTTACAATATTCACATAAATTTCTTTATTTCTTTAGTAGTTGTTCAGATTATTACATACTGATATACGTACTGATGCTTTTAACTATTCATATATATTTTTGATTAAAATTCTTAATTTATGGTACTTTCCATGCCTTTAAAGATATTTGGATTTTAATTTAATCAATCAAAGAGATGATATAATGTTATAATTTGTATATTTCATTTTCTTTGACATGCGAAAACTCTAGAATCAAAGACGGCCGTACTATGTTGGTATCTTTAAAAATTAAAAAAACGACTTTTTTTAAAAAAATATTTTTTTACTTTATTTTTTTAAAAAAATGTCTTTTTAATAATTTGTACCAATTTTTTTTAATTTTTACAATCTTTAATTTAATTTGTCTAATTTCATGTCAGTTAAGATTGATTTTCTTAATCGACCTTTCTCTCACTTGATGAATTCATGTTTACTATAAATTTTATATCCTGTTAAATTATCAATGATCACAAACTGCTTTGATATTTTAGAAATTTAAATTTCTTTTAGCTTAATATCGTATTTAGAACTATGAGCAAAATTATTCAAAAAACTTTCATTAAAAATTTAGTGCGTGTGCTTAAAAATAAATCACAACTGTAACTGATTGTAACATTAAAATTCATCCATGTTGATTTGATTATCAAAACATTTTCCTATATCAGCTACATGAGGTATAGTTTGGAAACTTCAAATTCATCGAATTTTGCTAAGCTCAGTCAAATATTTCCATGATAATTCAAGTAATTCTCTCTTATTAGGAAATAGGTTTGGCGCATTTCCTTAAAACTCACTAATCGAAAAAAAATTTCATCGAACATTTGTAGAAAATATAAAGCATACAAAATGTTGTTCTTCGTCTTTAAAAAACAAATTTTGAATATTTGTTTCCCTGGTTTATTCTGCTTTATTCTGCTTTTTTTCCCCTTGTAATGAACTACGGCATAACATTTTCTCAGATACCGAATTAATTTCAATTTTGATATTTTTCCGTCAATTTCACTAATAATGGAAGTTTACTATTATATTTCATCTTTCATTCCAATCTTCAATTTATTTTTGGGTTTGGAGTAAAACAAAGGCTTTATTTTTTGAGGAAGGTTACGTCTTGATAAAATCTACGCAACGACATCGATCATCTAATAAAATATATGTCAATGAATCGTTTAAATAACGTTTGTGAAAACTACTCACCGGTGAGCTTCTTATTCTCCCTGGTAAGGGCGGCTATCTGATCCCTGAGCTTCTCGTTCTCGTGTTGAGCTTTCTGGAGATCAGCCACCTTGCCACGGAGGTCGCGCTGAGTAGTGTCCAACACGACTGTCAACTCTTCAACCTTGGTCTTCAGCTCTACATTTATCTTCTCGATTTGGACAATGCGCTTCTCCAGGACTTGGACATGGGAAGTAGCCTAATAAAATAATTAGATATAAGGAAATCTCATTCTCATGAAATGCACAAAGAATGCTTTATCCTGAATTCAATGGACTATGTCACGATAGAGGAATTGTAATACATCTTATCTTACAAGATTTATGTTATGCAAGGTGTCCCAAATCGGTGGCAAAGGCACTGATTTCCTGTAATATTGGACTGAGGCATACAAACCGAATTTTAGTTTCATTAAACTTCATTTACAAGGATTGATAGTAAAATTAATCTTTGTGTGCGTCTTATGCTGCGAGATTGTCAGTTAGTAAAACATTTTTCTTATAATCATCTATGCACACGCAAAGCTTTACGCTTCTGTTTGTCAAATTGAATCATAGCAGTTCATTGAAATCATTGAGTTTCCAAAAATGAAAATCATTTATTGTTTGAGGAGACATATTGAAATTGCTCAGATTTAATTCTGATAAAATAATCTGCATTTTTGTGAAAAAAGTTGGAATGAATGATTTCCTAGCTGGTTGTAAACAAATTAAAGGAAGGCGCAACTGAAAATTATGAAAAGGACGATTAGAAAATCCTGAAATTTTAAAATAATGTTGCAGTTATAATATTTATTTTAGTTAAGAGATGCTCGTAACAACTAACATACAAAACGTTTTACTGGAGATGTGCGGAAGGCCCCCGAAGAAATTCTGAGGTCAGTAAGATGTATAGAATTTAATTTCTGAAGAACTGTTTTTTTAGCATAGTCACATATCATGCATCCATAAAAAATCTTAGAGAGTATTGTACCTCTATAAAGGCGAATCACGGATTGTTATTGGAAGGAAGATTGACCTCGAAATACTACTATCATAATGATTCTGGGGATATTTGTAACTGAAATAATCTTTCGTACGTCATGTAAAATAATACAACTCAAGAACTACATAGAATAATAAATTCAAGATATCTATTCAACATAAATACAAAGATATCAATTCAAAGAAATGCTAAATTTAGCAGACAAACGTAATTTACACAAACCATAGGATGGAATAGAATATGCTACTTGTAACTGAAATGGCTCAAAAAAGGGTATCATTTTATCCATTCCAAAAATTAAATACACATTTTTAATATAGATTTTTTTTAAATTGTTATAATCGGAATTTTTAAAATTTGCGAATATTTTTCAACATATCTTTAAATATACAAGCTTAATGTTTCATTGGTGAACATTTTTCAAATGTAGATGGATAATTTTGATACCTTTTCTTCATTTATTTAAATGCAAACATAAAATCATTGTTTTAAACATTTGTTTGGGTTACTTTTCTTAAAATGAAAAATGTATTTCTACATAAAATAAATCGAAATCAAGACTAAGACTTTTTATTACCCCAAATATATTAATTGGCAAAGTATGCAGAAAGTCTTCCCCTCTCACCAAAAAACACAATTTTTACATATTTCCTATAGAATATACATAATTATATAAATTTTCCAAAAAAATATAAGTGCATTTATATTAAGATAATAAAATATATTAAGGACATGAAAACTGACCCTATAGCATAGCATGGAAATGATATTAAGGACATGAAACATAGCCACTAACCAATGCATAGGATTGGCATGCATTCGCCGAGAGGTTTGGACAATTATAATTTTAGAAGGGCATGACCATAAAAGAATAAGGATGTGAAAATAATTTCCACCCGAATTATTAATTTGAGCACTTTTTTCTTAAAGTTTTAGTAAATATCAAGAGAAACCTTTTTTTTGGTGACTAAATGTACCGAGAGAATAATTATCATTATACTAAATACTCATCTCAGTTTCCCATGTAAAATCTCAAATAATGTCAAACTCAAAATTGAATAAATTGAGGTCTACAATATTCCGTTGGAGATTTTAACTTTTTAAGATGCAAAAAATTATGTTTCCTTAGAAAAGAAAATTTATTTAAAATTTAAGAAAATCAAATGTCTCATACATTTGCTATAAATATTAAATATATTGATTAACGCTGTTTATGTGCATAATTAATGTAATAATGGGCTTGTATTGTGTTTCTAAAAAAGGATGAGTTAGTGAGTTATTAAAAACATTTACAAAAGTATATAGTTTTTTAAAGCTTTCAGTAATTAAATTTTTTTATAATTTTTCTTCAAAATTAGAGAAAATTCATGCTATTTAAAAATTTGATCAGCGAAATCGAAAAATGAAGATGCAAAACTATTAAATGCAAGTCATTTACAATTGAATATAGCGAACACTTTTTCTGTTTAAAATATTTAATGAAATTTTAAATTTTAAGTTTCATTAATGTCTAAATTCAAATCACGTGATAAAAAAAATTAACCTAGTTTCAGACGCACAATTCTGTTTTCAGTTTTAAGATATTCAAATTTACTCACTATTTTCACGTTGTTAACAATAAATAAGATTTGACTAAACAAAAATAATATCATTTTGAAAATAATCAAACTATTTTGCTACAATCCACATTTTTGATACAGCATTCATCGCTTTTAAAACTTACAGAAATAAAAAAATAATTAAACAATATCGTTTCTTGTCTATAATCCAGTCGAACTGTCATTAAAGTATCAAAATTTAGAGAAAAAATACTTTAATGAGTTAAATTAGTTTAAATTGTTCAGTTGGCTTTTCGAAACAGATCTCTAAATTTGCATCCAGATATGTTGTCGGATAAGGCTTGGAGCTGTGGTTGTGAGAGTTGGATCAATAACTATCTATTAACTTGTAATGCTACTTATCTATTAAGCTTTGAGAGGAAAAATTTAAATTAAATAATTCTAGTTAATAAGGTATCGAACACAAGCTATAAAATAAACTGTCAGAAGCAATAAGAGCTAAGCTGCAATAAAGTGCTAATTTGAAAAAATATTTTTTTCCTTTTCTTTTTAATTTCAGAAAAATGCTTAGAATTCTCCCTTCGTACATGTTATATAGGAGGGAATATCTGGTAAAAATTTCAGATAAATAATTGCACTAACTATCGATTTGAAAACAGTTCGCTGAATTCTCAGGCCAAAAAGTAAATAATCCTGTTCTTAAAGTACCAATTTACGACTTCAAATTGTATCACAAAGAACGATTTTCAGAAAAAAGTTGTGAAAATTAGATTATTGTTTTAATTTCCACCAGCAGCCTCCACTCCTTATCGAATAATATACACAGATATAAACCTAGAAACATGGTACGAAGAGTCAACTCTAAACCTTATAGCAATAAAATTTCTAATACGTATATTTTCCATGTGAAAGTACAATTTAGTTGGAGTACTAGTCATCAACGTGATATTAAAATAAATTTAATAAAAAATATTTTTAGATACACTTTTTTTAATATGCTAAAAAATCAGATATTTTTTATTTTAATTATTTTCTACTTTTTAATAAACACTAAGTGATCTGGAATCCATTTTTTTCTCAAATTCGCTACAACTTTACAACTTGACTCTACTGATATAATATCAAATATCAATTAAATCACCCTAATACTGTTAATTTAAGTTCAGAAAATGTTAAAATAGCGTATTGTAATCGAAAATAAATGAATGTACTAAATTTCAAAACTTCAACTCATTAGAAAATGAGTAAATCATTGATTATAAAATTCCACCTTTATATACATGGAAAAAATAAAATAAAAGTGTGAAAAAATGGAAATAAATGAAGCCGGAAAACATACCTTCTCAAGATCCATGACCAGGACCTCGACTTCGCTCTGGAGCCTGGACTTGGCCTTTTCCAGAGAGCTGCATTTGTTGAGGAGAACCTCAAGCTGTTCTTCATATTCAGAAGTCTTCTGAGCGATCTTGCGCCTGCGAAGAAATGATGTAAATGTTAAATCCATTTAAGCAACAAGCATGTGAAGAAGATTGTCTTGCAACAAGTGCATTCGGTTGCATTAATTTTACCATATATAATCAGAGATAATGTGTAAAAGAAACTTTTTCACATTCTATCCATTAAATGTGTTATCTCTCCCCTTCTCCTCCCTGCTAAAAATTGTGGATGTTGGGCACAATGAATGCTCAGAATTTTGGTTTCCCAAATGAAAGGTGTGTGCTTCGTCGTATAGAAAAAAAATTAATAATTGTGCATCACCTATATCACCTATGGCACCTATATGGCGAACAATAATTGCAAAAGATCGATCCTTGTGATGATTTTAGCGTTTTTACAGAATATAGTATACGACATCAGGCGATTTTTTTTTGCAATTAATCGCTTTAATACAAAAATAGAAGAAAATCGAATTTAATATTTGCTTGCATTTTTTTCCAACTAATAGGGGAAAAATTGAGATAGTTCTGCAATTGCAGTTATAAGATCACATGTTAAATTTCATTTATTTTGCCTTTATTTGCATACAAAAGTACAAACGGATAACCTGCTCGAGAGATTTGAATTAAAATTTGATATCTGCACTTTTCATAACAAAACTGTGGACCAAATTTCAGTTGCCTAAGTTGTTCCATTTTTTGAATTATTGCAAAAAAAAAGCAGACCGATAGACGGATTTGATTTTAAATTTGATACGGATCAATATCTTAGATATCAAACCTGTGTACCACATTTCATCTATCCAACTCTTTACATATTTCAACTGTCGTATTCCCTTGCAATAGGGCAACCGCACAGACATACTTCCTCCGAAAAGATTTTGTTCAAACTTTGATTTAAAAAAATCTACAGCTTCGGTGTAAAGCTGAAAACGGATCTGATTTTAAATTTGATTTGCAGATCTATTTTTAGATGCTAAATCATATACCTATGTAAGTCCATAAGTCCATATACCAGTGTTCATTTGATGCTCACAACAGATAGATACAATTCTGAAATAGTTTATTTTATTATTATTATTTTATTATTCAAGGAGTTTTGAAACGGTTTGATTCGTCAAAATCTCGAATTCTAATTTTTTGGTGATAATAGCACTTTCACTTGGTATATTTCGTGTAGAGGGGGGGGGGTACTACGATTGCAGCATATGCACAGTGAGAACACCAATAACACGATAGCTTCATAATACAAGTCAAATATTACCTAAATATTTTATTCTTATTATTTTGCTTTTAATTGTTTTCAGGACGTAAAAAGAACTAATTTTAATGCTATTAATATCAGCGTGTTAGTAGAATTACCTTCCTTGCACACAGTTTCGAACAAAATTATTTCAAGGGTTTTGAATCCTTTGTAATTTCACAATTATTTAAAAAAATTTCAGAAATTCTTTTTAGAAAAAACAAATTCATTTGATACATACAAATATGAGAGAATTTAATATTTCTGTTAAATTGTACAAGATTTCGCAGTCCGTGATTGTTGTCGCACGCGTTTCTGCCTATTTATTTCCAAAAAATCAAAATAATAAGATATAATGCAAGAAAAGTAATACAGTGCATTTTATTAATAGTATATAAAAGTATCTTTTATATTCTGTAACAATTATTCTAGTCATTCATAGCTCCTAACTTTAATCCTCAGTAATTTTGAAGATAAAATGAAGATTAAATGTGATTCCAAATAGGTAGAAATTGGAGGAAAGCACGCACAATGCAAATATTAAGGTTTTGCATTATTCTATCAAGTTTTCTTAAATGTTAAATGAATAGATGTGGGTAATGAACCTCAATAATCATCTTTCATGTTAAAAATAACATATTTCAAATGGTACTGAAATATTAAAAGAAGTCAATTTATATAAAATTTCTGCAAGTTGCGAAAAGTTTTTACAAATATACCTTTATAACAAACATTTAATATTTGACTTTAGTCTATAATAACCTTGATTACTTTTATAGACAAATGAAATAAATATAAGACCTTTTGATGGTTGTAAAATTCACAAATTAAAAAAAAATTACATCCAAAAAATGAGGCAGGCATAGAGAAGAATATCTAGTTAAATAAGGTAAAAGATTAATGCTGTGTTGCTAAACAGTTAAAATGTAAACTTTTGGAATCTTAAGAAGTGAGGATTAAGAAGCAAACAAAAACATTTATATCAATTATCCTAATAAATTCGACATTATTACTCATAATAAAACTCTATATCCCTAATACATTAAGATTTTTGGATGCATCCAATTTTGAATATTAGTTATTTGTTTTCTGTGCATTTTTGATGTCAAGCAATTTTTCTATATTTATGAAATGTACAATAGCATTTAATTTAATTCTTCAGCAACGCAGAAGATATAA
The DNA here is from genome assembly GCA_026543865.1 of Argiope aurantia. Classification (NCBI taxonomy): domain Eukaryota; kingdom Metazoa; phylum Arthropoda; class Arachnida; order Araneae; family Araneidae; genus Argiope; species Argiope aurantia. Next base: position 92,666 of record JAPMOR010011948.1, on the reverse strand, counting down.
TCTGATTATAATGAGTAATTAGAAACAAATCTGATTCTTTAAAATTTGCTTTATAAATATTTAACTTTCAATTTCCTCTCCTTCCTATGAATATTCTATTACAAGGGTTCTTAAAATCTTTTTACCAGTTTTCCTTCTTGGATGGAAATCCTATTCAACAGAAAAAAAAGTTCAAAAGCCGAAAAATAAAAAAATAAACTGTGTATCAATATTTGATGAGAGAAAGGGAGTTATAATGGTTAATTATAAACATGTAACTTAGATTAATTTATTTTAGTTGTCTTGTTCATAAAAGTGAAAAATCTCAACAAAAAAAACTATTTTCGTATTCTAATGTTTTTCTATGCGACCCACAATACTTTCTGCAGATAGAAATTCCATTACCTAAGCTCTTCAACCTCATCAGCATGAGCCAGGCATTCTGTTTCATATTTTGTCTTGTAAGTGGCGCACTCTCCATTAACCTTGACCAGTTGTCTTTCAAGGTCGATTTTCATCTCTGTCTCCTCATCCAACTGAACCTTGTATGATTCGACTTCCATCTCCAAAGTGTGTACTGTTTGTTCCAGGGCAGAACGCCTCTGCAAAAAGAAGAAATAATATTTACAATATTGCTTAATAATGTTGAACTTCGATTCAATTGCACATCCCATTTCAAAACTGAAAACTTTCCAAACATGAAACAGTGCTTGATTTCTTTCCCATTAAGCTATTAAAGCAATAGATGAATATGTTAAAATAGAATTTTGGAAATATATTAATGTTTATAAAAGCTTCATAGATTTATAAAAGAATTAGCAACAAAATCATCGTAAATATTTACGTCTAAATATAGTTAGAATATAGGTGAATTCTGACAATAGAAGTTGGATATTTGTTTATTGTGAAGAGTACAATTTGTAGCTTTCTTGAAATCTTAGTAAAATATCTGCTTAAGTTAAAGGATAAAAAAACACTTTTGAAATTTTGATTGAAATCATTGAAATTTTAATTTTGAATACAAACAATGATTCATAATTTTTTAAACCAAAAAAAAGCAGTAAATAAGTTGTCTTTGTTATTCATCTTAGTGACAAAAAAAGAAGCATATTTCAAGTTTTCAATCGAATTAGAATTGTTAAACTATGATTCTGATCCTTCTATTCTATGATTTAAAAATAATAGTTGAGATTTTGAATAGCAGGACAGAAGCATTGCAGAAAAATTAAGCTTTATAATCAAAAGTTAAAAATTACTTTCACTGCTTTTTTCAAACATCATTTGGAGCTGTTAAAACGTGCATATATTTTCACGAACAATTCTTGAAGAAGAATCTTGGTCAATTTATTTATTTTCTTTTATTCGATCAGAATTTCCAGTCGTTTCTTCTCTTGTTGTGATTTATGCCACAAGGCAAATGCACTAGTACACTCCTGATTAGATCCTCTAAACAGATCATCTAAACAGTGTCATCTGAATTAGGAAAAATGATTAATAAATCAGTCAGCTTCATCTGTTAAGTAATTTTAATGATAAAATATAGAATTCGAATCACAACATCACTGCAATGATAAGCTGCCTCATCATTTATGAAAGATGTATCTTCTGCTAAGTGCTTAGATCTGTATGTCAGTGTATTAGATGCCTTCTTATTGTATTAGATAAATATATGTATAGATTTGTGCTTATCTTTAGAAATATGGATCTAATGTCTGCCCGGAAACTATTTATATTAAAAAGCATATAGTTATTAAGTAGGGAAAAGATAATTAGTTTATCTCAGGCTCGTAAAGGAAAAGAGGTAAAAAGACAAAGCAGACGCCTGCAAACAAATTGTCAAGCAAAATTGAATGAAGATAAGAGTAATTCGAGTTGTTCTTTATTGTGGAGTAAAATATTAATTTCTTGCCTTTGATTCTTTATAATGCCGCCAAGTGTAAGTTATTGCATCAAATAAATTCAATAGAACTCGTTATCGTCTCTTCTTTCAAAATTTCGTAGCTTTATACTCCCTTTTTTTTTATTTTTACGCATATATTTAACCAAAAATAATTATATTTTAATCTTTTACTAAATATTAAGCTTTCCTTATCAACAAAACTATTCGGTTTTACAATCTCAATGTCCATAATCGATGTCTCGCTAACAAATACGTATAGAGCATTTATAAATTGCAAGCAAATTAGAAATTATTTTCGTAAAATTAATCTATTAATCTCACTGTTTCTTTATTTAAATAATTGACAACTTTTCACTTAATTTAAAAATGCTGCCTTTGATAAAAATAGCAAATACCTCATGTATACAGCAAAACTTTTACATCGAGCTCTTGACTTTTATTTTATTTATAAATGATATTTGTCGCATTAAAAAAAATTTTAAATATCAGCTGATGATTTTAAGCTTTTTAAAAAAATATATTTGGAGGTGAATTTTTTTAAATATATTATTTTTATAGTTAATTTGTTAAATTGATGCCTCTGCAAAATATCTTCATCCGTTAGCATCCGTATATTCAAAAATAACGATGTCTAATATATTTTTTTTATCAAAACATCTTCGTTACATCTCACTAATTCACCTATTGAATTAGATGCTACTTGTGATATAAAATTTAATTTCTAATGACATATATTGGTAACTATAAATTTGGAATTTTTGTCCATTCTTCGGTTTTTATTTTGTGTCATACAATAATCTGACTGTGGTTTCAGTAATGTGCATTTTCTTAAAATAAGTAAATAAAAGATATGCAAGATTTGCTGACAGATCGGATGAAATTAAGACTCACCCTTTCTTCATCTTCGTACTTCCTTCTGAGGTCCTCAAGTTGGGTGGCAATCTGGGTCTTGATGTGGTTGGTGTTGTCGAGTGAGACCTTCAGCTCCTGCACCTCCTTCATGAGGTCAGAGTTCTCGGAGCTGAGGCGGGACCTTTGGGCCGTCACCTCGGTTACCGAGCGGTTCAGCTCCTCGATGCGTACGTTCATCTCATGGATGGTCACCTCCAGCTTCTCGACAGTCTTTTGGGCGGTCAACTGCAAAAGCAGAATAATTATAAGAAGATTACTTTGCCTAATTCTCTCATACAATTATAACTTCATGTGAGAGTACAATTCAGTTCCTCCATATATACAGGATGTTCCAAAAAACTCGAATGACAGTTTATTTTCTTAACTATCCAAATTAGACTTATTATTGCAGTTGCAAAGTTTCGTCAAATACTCAAATATATAAAGTTGTTTTGGCTTTTGTAGAGAGGAATAGTAAAAAAAATTAGAAAAATTAAACTTTTATACACCTCCCCATTGGAAAAAAAGCGTCAATGAGTAGAAAGATTTTTTTTTCTTATACTTATCGATAAGTACACACAATTTCATTCCTCTATCTGTAAAATTAAATTTACTGGGATATTAAAAAGTAAATGTATTGACTTAGACCCTTTTTCCTATCTCTGACCGGTATTTCAGCTAGAGTTTCGTTGTAATAGTGAAATAACATTTTTTCATCTTTTTAGAGTATAAGTTTATAATTTAAGGCTCTTGCTTATTTAAATTATTTATTTGCAATTATTATTATTTGCTTACGAGGTACTGACTCGATGTCAAAAGCTTCAAAAAATTGTAGAAGTAGCTATTTAGTTTGCAATTCATCATGGTATTAGAGAAATGTTGAGTGAAATGTTGCTATTTGTTTATTTGGAGCTTCTTGATTGTTTAATTTTTTTGGAACATCTGTATTGCTAACAGCTCTTGGGAACCGACTAATTAGCCCGGAACATTGTATGAGTTTAATTTTAGTTAAATTTCATACAGAAACCTTGATGGTCATTATTTAATTCCCTCAAAGTATTTTCAGCCATTAAATTGTGATGTACATTAAAATCGTGTGATTTCAATAGCTTTCTTCCTTTTTTCTATGTTGTATATATGAATCCTCCAAATGAGTCTAGTTCCATAACATCCACAGAGGGAACGACTTTTGTCAGTTTTCTCGATGACAATTGGACAACATTTAAGAATATGTATGGCTCTAGGATCATAAGTTCTTCAGCTCAATCTATTAAAAACTGTAGTTACGAAGGAGTGAACTGTGTTGAATAGGTACAAAAAAATCTTTGAAGACAGTTATCTTCTACAAGAATGTTAAAATAAATATATAATATATTTCATAAATAAAATATGTCGAATATAAAGTTGGACCCAAACTCTTGTAAGACTCAATTGCATTCGAGCACATTTTGGAAATAAAGAATGAATTGACAGGTAAATGATAAAACTGTCCCCGAATGCGGGTATTAGGGCCGCGGTGGATTGGTGGTAAGGTCTCGGCTTCGGAACCGGGGGGTTTCAGGTTCGTGACCCGATTCCACCGAAGAACCGTCGTGTAAGGGGGTCTGTTGCACGTTAAATCCTAAATCCGTCATGACCAAACGTCCTCCCGCTGGTGAGGTGTGGAGTGGAGAGGGGGGTGCCAGCTCAGGTGTCGTCCTCGTCATCTGACCGCGGTTCAAAATTACGAGGTCCGTCCCAAAATAGCCCTAGTGTTGTTTTAAAAAGTGACGTTAATATAACTAATCCTAACTAATCCAATGCGGGTATTAAAAATCTCACTCCTTATTCTGATAACTAAAAGATTTCTAATCGTTAAAAATTTGATGAATTTTGCATCCATTCTACCTCATATGTTTGAGGGATATACGTCTAATGATTATCATGACCATTTAATAACTAATAAACATTTAATTATGATACGCGACAAAGGACCTTTTGTAGCATGTAATTATGGCATTATCTTACAAAATGTTTTAATCAAAAAATACATTAATTCTCTTGTTATATAATAATAATTTCAGATAATTGTATCAAACTAAAAAATAAATAACTATCGATAGTACAGATTTATACGTATATATAAATTTGGATAGAACTGTTTGACAATGAAATTCCATTAAGGGCGTTTAAAATGAATTTAAATGTTCATAACAATTCTTAGAATGCTGTTTCTTTGGCATTTAAAATGTGTTCTGAGAATGAACATTTTTCAAAATTCATGGGAAAAAAAATGATATAAGGTAGAATGATAAACAAGTTTTGTATTTCATTGCTTTTACCCTTTCTTTTTGTGCACTTTCTACTTGAGCCAAAAGATCGTAAACTTCAGACTGAAACTTCTGCTTCTCTTTCTCAACTCTGAAAAAAAAAAAGAGAATAAAAATTAATATAGGAAATAAAAGAGTTTTTCATCGAAAATACTTTCGTTAATGTAACAAGTTCTTTGTTTTACTTGATTATCAATTACACATTACAAATAAGGCGAAAATGAAATACACTGAGAAAAAAATTAACATCTAACTATGAAAAATTAAATAATAAAGGTTCTTTAATCTGCTGTGAAATCTATTTTAGTAACACGCTGTGATAAAGCTAGTGCAATAATATTTATATTAAAATATAAGTAAGGCCGAATAGAAAACTGAATTCGGCAAAACCAAATGTGTAGAAAATACTTCATTTTTCTCGTAATTTGCAACGACCGTACATATTCATCGCTTATAGATATTATATATATGATTTTTTTTAATTTGTCAACATTTGTTGATTTTATGTCATTATATTTCTTGTTTAAAAAACTGGTAAAATTATAATAAATGTCAGGATTTCCCAAAGTATTAAAATATTTCAGAATACATAAATCTAAAACTTTATAAATCCTGTCCACTTACTTCTATAAAATGTCGGGCAAGAAGCCTTTTTTGCAACGACAACTAATATATTTTATTTGTTAAATTCATCTGAATTCTTCAAGTAGCAAAGTATTAAATCATGCATTATAAGTGTTCGTTCTATTCCTGCATTCTTCGATTCGAACATTTTTCTTTTGTCAATTATTGCACTGTTGCGGGGAAGATTACGTAAACGAAGTTATGTCTTAGAGCAGGTAAACGAATTTCAACTCAGAAAAACTTCTAACAAGCCCTCTGAAAAAAAAAATCTAAAAAAATAATAACACACAGGTAAAAAGAGAGATTTTTTTTCTTTACTTTTTCTTTTATTTGGAAATTCAGAAAGGAATAGATATGAATTAATTGAATCTTTATATTATTTTAAGAAAAATCTAAAATCTGAGAAGAATAAATTTATATGTTCTTTTCCTTCTTTGTTAAATACGAGGCATTTTCAAACATTTATCAAAATATTTCAATTCATTCAACTAATAATTTTTTTCTCCTAAATGAATTCAGTTTCTATTAATTAATGATGCATCAGATATCTTTCGACCATATGAATTTTGTTTTTTATAAAATATCAATTAAATGTGTATTAGTGGAGTTTCTTACCACTTTCTCGATCAAATGTATGTTTTTTATCCTTAAAAAATAAACTCCAAAGTAGTATTCATTATTTTCAGCAAAAGTGTAAATACTAGATAAACTCTTTTAAATTTTAGTAAACTTACTGCTTATTACAATCGTTTATACAAAAAAAAATATTTTTACTTAAATAAATATATGGAGTGTTTTATCATTGTTACAGACGAACTCGCATGCCATTCAATTATTGCAAATAAATTTCCACATCACGTGACATACTTTATGATAAGGTCTAAAAAAATGCTTAGTGTGTGTGCGTGCGTATGCGTAAGCAAATATATATATATGTGTGTGTGTGTGTGTGTGTGCGTGCATATGCGTAAGCAAATATATATATATGTGTGCGTGCGTGCGTGCGTGTGTGCGTGTGTGTGTGCGTGTGTGTGTGTGTGTGTGTGTGTGTGTGTGTGTGTGTGTGTAAACAGAAAGTGCTATTTTTCTTTTCCACATCCTCTACCGTTTAATTGTGCTATTTTTCGTATTGCATTTGATTTGGCAATTATTATAAAATCTCTAAAAAGTAATTTGAATAAATGAACTATTTGAAATTTTAAAAACTGTTTTTGCTCCCTCTGAATCATTTATAGCAATCTATGTCCCACTTAATGGTTCTGCATGAGATGGGCACTGACCTCTGCCTGTTCTTGTTGGCGATGTCCAGCTGATCCTGCATCTCAGCGATGGCCTCCTGGTGCTTCTTCCTCAGATGGTGAGCAGTCTCCTCGCTCTCCAAGTGAACGTCCTCCAGCAGTTTCCTCAGCTTTGAGAGCTCGGAATCGCGCTTCTTGTTCATCTCCACCTAAAAAAGGTGCAGGAAATCGCTTTCAATTAAAATGATAAAATAGTACGCTCATTGATACGACCAAAACCTCTAAGATTCCTTTGCCACGAAAGTTATATCTGATTTTCACAGAAACTGTAGCATTCATACCTGTTAATACAAAGATATTAAACGGCATTCTGAAGATTCTCAACAATATTTTCGATAATTTATTAAAAATGTCGTAATAGTAATGTAGAATTTCTTATATTATATGAGAAGAAGAAATTACTCTTTTATATGTTAATCTTTATATTACTAAATAGAAAAAAATAATCTCATATATGCACACTGTTGCTCGGTGAATTTAAAGGAAAAACAGAAATTCTCTAGTCCATTTTGTAGTCAAATGGAAAAAAAATATCTTTTATCTTTCCAATAGTCCATGGTATAGTTTCAGCTTATACTTTTTTGGCTAGTCTTTCAGATATCTAATCATGCAGAAGACAATGATTCAACAGTATAAAAAGCGTATCTCAGAATAATTCAAGATTAACACAAACAGCTTAGGAAAGGAAATGTTCAAATTCTTTTGCCTTGAGCCATGTGTATGAACTCGTTAACAAGAAAAAAAACATTTGTGCTTATCATCGTTACAGATAAAACTGAAAAGGTTTAATAGGCACAAGGTTCACTCAGATACAATCAATGCACACTGATATATGTATGAATTCGAAAATCAGAATAACGCAAACAAGTAATTAAATTTTATATTTTACGTCAACTCATAACCAAACTAAATCTAAGAGTCCATATACACTCATCGTGTAAAACAAGTCTCTAATTTGAATATAAAAAAATCATGTATATCCTTGCATATGGTTTTAAATATGATAATATTAAAGAAGAACTGCAATATAAACAATTTACACGGAATAAAATAATAAAATATTTAGGAAAGTGTCAAAATTGATTCACTCATTAACCCTCCAGTTGCGTATTCCGCAATTTCCGAGGGTTGGTAATCAGACCATTTTCTGCTGCATCCCGCGTTTTTCACAGTTTAGAGTTTTTATTTTTGCGATTACAGATTTTTATTATATTATATTATTATTGTGTAACATATAGTAGCAGTTCACTTTCTTGGAAAAATATTTGAACTTATTTACAACAACGTATCTAAACATACATAACATAACGCCATCCTGTGCCCCCGGTGCCTATGACACTAAGTTATCTAACCAGTTGGATGAGCACAAGATGGAAGGAAGGAAAAAAATAAAGAAAGAAAGAAATTGTTGGTAGAAAGAAAAAGACGACAGACAATGCAGGGTTCTCCAGAGAGAATCCCATCTGTGTCAAATCCTACGCGACTGTAATTTTTTGGGGAAGTAATAACTGGATGGAGGAGACAAGAATACTTAAACAAACGTATTTAAACAGTGATTTTAAAGAATTACGCAGTTAGAGGGTTAATTGAAATCGATGTGTGATTCAAATTTTAAATGGAATTAGACTCTAATGTAGTTACGTAAAAGAGAAATTCTATATTGATTACGAAAGGTCAGTGATCCCAATCATCTCGCTTACCGAGGAAAACTGACGAAAATCTCGTACCACCCCTTATTCTTTTGCAAAGTTCGATAGCAAAATGGCTTGAAGAATCATTCGTCAGGGATTCCGTAATTTTTTAAATGAGAGTTTGTGAGATTTCAAAGTGTGTCACATTACACATTTTTTTCCATGTTTCATATAAATAAACAAAATCAAAATCATCTTACCTGTGACTCACTTGAGCCTTCTGCTTCTTCCAAACGTTCAGTAATCTGCATCAAGTGGAATGTAATTTCGGATTTCTCGCGTTCGAGCTGAAATTAAGAAAAACCATTTCAATATTATGAAACAAAAGGGATTTAAGTTATAATATTTAAATAAAGGTAGATAAAGAAGAAGCGGGCTGTTTTATAGGGCACAGAATATTTAAATAGTCATATTCAGACATTATGTTTCAAATGAGGTATGATTCATTTGATTTATAATTCCGAGCGTCGAGAAAAACGAATAACAATTTTAAATAAATATTGCCCTATATTAGGGAAATCAAGAATTTCTGAAGCGCTATTTATTTATTTACTAGCATTATTTTAAATTTTTAAATTTTACTGAAAAATGTAAAGTAAATTTGCATTCAGATTCTAGCAGCAAATTTCAAATTATCAAACGCTTGCTAAATGTCTTGATATAGGTTTTTAATGATATTTCCATGATTAGATATTTAAGCAGTCGACATGCAACTAAAAGGATGCTAGTAAACTAATTGCCATAATGCATTATTTATTTAGTTGCTTCTGAAACTAAATATTTGATAGAAATTAATAAAACTCACAAAATTTGTAAATAAGAATAATTGGGCAAAGTATTAAAGCTAAAATTTTCATTAGAATTTTAGAGCTGCATTACAGTCAAGTTTTAAATTTAAATACAAGCAATGTCATATAAAATAAAAAAGTGTATTTGTTAATAATTTAGATTATTTTATTGAGACGCCTAAAAATTATTTCAGTAAGAATGGAAGTCAAAGATATTGAATTCCATCACAATTAATCATTTTCTATTTCGTTTTATTTAAACGAAATTCTTAAAAATGATTCCTTCTTACTGTTATATCATTATTAACATCATCATTTTAAATAAAAAGGTTTGAATATCCAATTTAGTATTAGAATTAAAAGAAGAAAAGTGTTAAATTCATTTCTTTGAAAAAAAAACATTTTTAATCTTTAAACACACAGTAAATATCATAATCAAAATTTCCTCTTACTTTTTGTCGGAGTTCTCTTTCGAAGTCTAAATCCTCTTGAAGCAGACGTATTTTGTCCTGGAATTGAAAAAAATAGAGATTTATAATTCCTTTTCATGAAATTAATTTATATTTAAATATAAAATTGAATCGGTAAAATGTTGAACATGCTAACATATATTTGGCTTTTCAAATTTCTCTTAGTAAATTTTCGAAAAAGATTTATATAATAAAAGCATAAAGTAAAAAAAAAAAAAAACTGTGTACGACATATATTAAAACAAAGGCCTTATTCAAATGTTAGTTCGTAAAAAATATAAATTCTCAAGATGTTATAATGCAGTTTAAAAGTTTTTTAAAGATATTTGTCTATAATTTATAAATAATTTAACTCTTTCAATATGCTAGTTTATTTCCTGACCGTCTTATATCAAAATGTTTAGCGCATGGGGTTCAGATTTTGAACCATTCATTGAAAAAAATATTTTTAAAGCGTGATGGTTTATTCTGTGAACTAAACTACAAAAAAATCTTCTGCGTTCATATTTAACAAAAGACCATTATCGGCATGTTACCTAGAAAGATCCACAAGTAGATGACGAAACTCCACGAAAGAGCATGTAAAACATTCAATGTGGAAAATGTTTTATTTGTTATGTGCCCTTATATGCTTAGGAAAAGCAAAAAATTATTTTTAAATGTTTCACACTTAAGAATAATTAAGAAATATATTTTGTTACATTTGAGAAATAATCCTTAATTAAAATAAAACAATTTTAAATTATTTGTTATTGTTATCTGATTATTCCAATTATTACCTTCTATTAATTTAAATTATCATTTCATAAATTATTTATTTATATTCTGATTCTTAGATTTACTTTAAAGGGTTCAAAGTTTGATCGAAAGGCATAATATAAATTAATATTATTCCAAATATCTTATTAGAATTACAAGAAAATATGGTGGAAGTAAATACGCATCATCCTTAAAAAGCTTTAAAAAAGTTTTTGATCTTATTTTATGTATTACTATGATAAAGATTGCATTAAGAGTGTTAAAATAATGGTTCCAACGAATAAAATTTTTAATTTGTGTGCAATGAGGGATTCATATTTTGCATAAATTCTTATGCCTAAAAGAATATCTATTCAAAAATCATTGCCAAACCTTTTAAACTATTATCAAAACTATTTTGCCAATAACCAAATTAAAAATCTTAATTGAAATTTCAACAAAGAGAAAATAGATCGGGTGTCTCATTCACTTTAAAGCACATCATTATTTTAAAAAAATGATGAGTAGAATGTATTTTTAATCCGAAGTTAACTATGCAAATAATTTTGAAATTTCTGAGTGAAATTAAATAAAAAACTATTCAAGAAGGCGAGATAAATGTTACTGGATAATATCATAATTGTCACTAAGATTAAATTTTTAGAGGAAGAGGAAAAACTTAGACTCAAATGTATAAAAATACAAGTTCAGTTTTAATATACCAACAACCTTGAAATGAAATAACTTTAAAACCAATTAAACAAACTACAGCAAACGTTTTGGACTGTAGCGAACATGGTAACGAAATTTAATTGCAAGAGATGTTCGCTAAATAAAAGTATTCTTAGGGTAACACAGTAGGTCAGTCTAATCAAATTAATATTTTAACCAAAAAGTTGTCAAATGCGAATTCAACTACTCTTTTTGGTCTGATTGGAAATGAGTCCACTTTTTGGCATTTTCGAGGCTAATACCGAATTTCAGTTTTTAATTGGAAACCAATAAGATAAAATTCATATAATTTAATATTTGGCTGTAACACTCTAGTACAAAGAGCTCGATATTCAAAGCTCTGTGTTCGCGGATCCTGACATATGATATTTATGACTTTTAAACCATTAGCTCAACAAATTTCACAATGTTGTTCAATATTGTATTACAATATTCAATATGCAGCAATTTCATACAGAATTTCGAATATTGATTAGTAGAATGCTGTATTGTGCAATAATCTATGCTATTGGTGAATATTTGGGAGTACAACAAAATCGCGTAACAGTTATTGATTCCCTTAATAATAATAAATAAAAATTAAATTCCATTACGAATAATATGCGAAAAATTTAGAAAAATGAAAATCCAGGATGCAAAGAAAATCGAATGTTTTGGATTATTTAGTTAGTCTAATCTCAGTGCAATGCATTTCTGGCAGAAACATATGATATAATATTTACTTTAATAATCAACATCATTAATTTCATGCGTAAATAATATATGTGAAACATTAAATCAATACTTCTGAATTCAAAAGATAATTCGATATCGTTATTTTTATCATTATTTCTGTATTGTCACTAATGTGAAAAATAGGGAGAGAAAAGTGAGCTAGTGAAAATGTTTTTTCTCCTTAAAATTGTAAAATGAAATATTCCTTATTGTTCTCTTCATATTCCCTTTTGTTAAAAAAATAATATGTTCCCAAGAATTCACTAGCACATTATTAAGTTCTTGACATTTAGATAGTATGTACTAAATGATAAATCCTAATCTTTAAAGGCTTTAGTGCTTATTAATGATATTCATTTGCTACACTAGATGGCAGCAAAACATCATTTTTAAAGTAGCATTTGTTTTTACAATAGGATAACAATGCGAGCGAGGTAATAAACTGAAATGTTGTGAATTTAAAGGAACTACATTTTCTTTTAGTTATCAAATTATCAATGACAGCAGCCAAACAGATAATTTTTTATGCGTAGTACTTTCTTATTAATCAAAATCAAAAAGTCATACATTGAATTTCGCATTTTTTTTTCACTGTTTACTTAAAAAATTTTTGATTTTGTAATTTTTAAGATTTTTTTCTAAGTTTGAAAAAAAACATTTCCGAAAGATCAACATTAAACTATTGTTTTCAAAATATATATATATATATATAAAGCTCATTCTTTGAAAACTTGGTTATCAATTAGTTATAAATAATTTGTTCTAATCAAAAATGAAAAAAAAACAATATGCATTTTTAGAAAATAAGCGAAATTATTTGGCTTAACATTCGTTCCAATAACTACTAACAGATAATCACCATAATTGTTGTTAAAAGCATTTTTTTATTGACACCAAACTTGACTTCTGCTCTTTAAAAAGAAATATTTTTAAAATGCAATAATCAGTGAATACATTTTCCCGAAAGACAACGTTATAATAATAAAAAGAAATGATTAAAATTATTTGCGAGAAATCTCATTAAAATTTTAATTTTGATGGACATACTTAATGCTTTTCCGTAATTCCTATTCATAAATTCAAACATTTATTTTTTGTAATCCCCTCTATGTAGAACAAACTGCCATCTTTAGCAAAGCTGATTAATTAATCATATTCTATTTCAATTTATAATATTAATAATTCAATGAATGAAAAAAAAAACTTAAATTAGGAGGAAGAAAAAACGTGATATGAAAAAAAAATGTGGAAACTTATATAATTGTTTCTAAATTTAATTATAAAGTTTATAAAATTATTCTTTTCCTTGAAAGGATATTGGCGGCTAATGCATTCGGAATACCTAAGGATGTCCAAAGCATAAAAAACTATGTATTTATAGCACTCACCGTAATCACAATCGTTACATACTAAATACTGCACATGAAAAAAATTATTGTGATATTGAAATCTTCATTTCTTTTTACATTGGATAGATCCCTTAAATTCTGATTTATAGACTTACTTTTGTTGCATTTCTAAAATTCTTGATATGCCCTTCTTTCATTATTTTCCAAACAGCACAAGATTGACGATAAACATTTTTATAATAATTCGTAACATTGTATACATTAAATGATATGATATTGGTAAACGATATTTTTGTAACATGTTAGCATATTATGAATAGATTGCAAATAGCACTCTTTAATGTTCCATCATAATATTAGCACATCAAATATTTTTAATGGCATTTTTTAAGGGCAAAACTAAATATAGAAAATTAATATACTTATTTTTTTATAAAAACCATATCACGTAGTACTTTATTAAAAAAAATTCATGAAAGCATTTCTATTTTAGAATACCATTCGCTTCAGATACTGACGATTAGAAACTGATATTCCAATTATTGAATTTTGTTAATAATACTTTTTTTTTTATGAAACGTGTTTGCTTCATCTTGTAAAGATTGAACAAAAAGAATTTAAAAACGAGATTTGGTTTGTATATCTTGACAAACGTTTATATAACTTGGCTTCTGTTCTCAATTGAGGCCAAGTATATATATACAAACAGAAGGAAGAATAGAATTCAATGATTATCGTTTTCTGCTATGTGTCCATTAATTTGCAAGCTGAATAACATTCCCGAAATCTTTCCAATGCCACCTTACATTCCGGTGATAAAATCTCAATTCTTTTCAGACACTTCCATGCCTGGAAAGGGGGCTAAGATCTAAATTTGTGCTTCACGGCGTCCGCCAGACCCTGTACCTTGAGAAGTAACATTCGGTTGGCGAGATGAGTCAGCAAATTATCAGTTAGGTCTATAAGTGGGCCAAGGTCACATTAGAGGACAAAGTCTCTCGTTTTCAACACACGACTGCTTTGTACTAAGTCCTTTCTCACCTGAGCTATTAATAAATGCGACATAATGGAGTCCCATTCACAGTTAGGGAGTCTCGTGTGAGAGGGAACAATGCAACCTCTTTGTAAGCGAACAGGTTGGCTATACCTACAATTAAGGAGGCAAGCGCATTCTGAAAGAGATACAAATTACCTGCGAAGAACGTGAAGAATGCTTGACTTATACAAGGGCAACAAGTTTAGTGGTACGAGTGAACCTTGTCTGAAATAATTGCATTCAAAACTGAAATAACCAAATCGAATGGCTCAAAATAGGATACTTCTTCCAAAATGTTTGCAAAGAATGCTTTCGTGTTGTTAAAATAGAGAAAATATTTTTTAAAAAAGGCGGATTCATCAAGTATTTTTATGAGTGTTTTTTTAAGGAAATAAAATTCACCTGCATCCATCAAATTCCGATTCTTTGAAAATGTGGTATAAAAAATTGGTAAATTCTTCATTATTATCTCTTACATTGTTTGACACAAAGAATTATTAATAGAAATAACCTGATTATTACTATAAATAGACAATGATGAATAATTCGTTTTATTTTATGCATCTTTAATCCTTTTATTAATTAATTAAAAAGAATTTTTAAGTTGCCTCAACAAGTAAAAAAGTATGCTCATATCACAAAACATTTTATGATAATTCAAAATTAAACAGATATCTGGCAAATAAAATAGTTTATGGCCAAATAGTTATGCACATAAAGACAGTTAGTCGAATTATAAAACACAATGAATCATTTTCCTGGGGAAAGCTCAAACAAACATACTCGATTTTTGACACAACACTGTTGAAATTCTTTTTAGTGAAATGAAGCCTGAATGTAAGAAAAATTCTTAAAATTCTTCATTTATATTACATTTTCAGTCACTTCATCTGGGTACAAACTGTTTCGCATAAAATCAGACATCTTTCAAATCCCCTTTAATTTCAATTTAAATATTAAAAGAGAAAAAACAGATAAAAATTATGTTATAAAATTATTTGTTTGTTTTAAAATTATTTGTTATGTTATAAAATTATTTGTTATAAAATGTTTAAAAATTATGATATAAAATTCGACATATTGACGTATGTCGTCGCTTCTTCCTTGTGCATAAATTGTGCCCCTCCCCGAAATGGAACAAAGGGAAGTTAAAAATACAAAAGTGTTTTCTATTTGACCACGATATGCTCAAAAATAATTTTTTTACGTTATATATATATATATGTGTGTGTGTGTGTGTGTGTGTGTGTGTGAGTAAGCATTATTTTATGTGAAGCAGAATGCATTTTGAAGACAGTGAAGAGACTTGCTATTTCGTGACGTCGTTTTATTTCATTTTTAAGAAGCAGGCATATGTACAAGCGATGAGCACACAGAACGACACAGAAAAGGAATGAGGAAAAAGCTCTTGGACATTTTATCCCTGGTCTTATATAACCTATGATTTTGATAGGGAAAACATTTCTTCATAGTGCTAATATATTACGAGATTTCGATAGGGATTTTCGGTACACGCGAGAAGGCAGGGGAAGCGCAAGGAGATTTTAAAAAAGAATATGCCTCATCAGCGGTATTTTACTTCTTCACGCAGAGTGTGGGTAAGTTAGACTTTTAGCTGATTCTGCAATTTAACAAAGCTTCTCTTGAATTAATTAAGTAGAGACAGTGGAATTGGATCACGAAATAAGAGAATATTTTAGAATAAAGTTACTATGGGCTAAAATAAGAAAAAATCTTGAAAATTGATTAAATTGAAATTAGAATAAAAATATATATATATAGGTTTATATATAATTGTTTAGTGATATAGGATTACCATTAAAATGTTGATTCAAGAACTACAGCATTTACGTGGTTATTACTCAGAATGAAGGGAAAAATAGTCCAATATGACTATCAGAATAATAACCCATACCCGGAAGTTGTTGTAGGACACTCACTTGTATTTTACTTAAAAGAAGAAAATGTTTGTGTTTGGTTTTTCTTTCTTTACTTTGGGCACAGCAACTTACGGTTCAAGTACAAATGAAATAATATATCTAAAAATGTCGGCCGTTTCGTATATAGGATATTTTACTTCTGCTAATGAGTTTAGGAACTATGTTCTCTAACTTTGCATAAAGACAGGAATTCATTTCTTTCTCTTTTCTTATAAAATGCGAAAAGAATTGCTTGCCATTGTAATATTTATTATATTTTGGAGGAGCCAAATATTTTGCAAACTTACTTTAAAGCAAAAGGTGGGAGAATTGATGATGTTTACCAAAAATTAATACAAAACTAAAGATAGAAAATTATATACTTAAACTTCAGGATTTCCAGATTAGCTAAAATTATTTTTTTAAACTTTTTTTTTCTATTTAAATAAATTGAATTGAAGTGAATTAATGATCTTGTAGAAACTTTTGGCAAAATATTGCGTTATTGAACTCTTTTTAATAATTTCATGTAAAAATAATAATCTTTTTGGTGATTTTATTATTATTTTACTGTACATGTTATTACTTTCTACCAATAAATGTAATTCATAATACTTTTTATTTTCACTTTTCATTTATAAAGATGTAATTTATTTAAATTTACATTTAATTTCACGGGGAGAAAAAACTTTGTATCAGAGAGCAATTTTTGAAAAATATGATAGATACATAATCCTGACAGAAATATTTACAATACATTTTCGTTTTCTTATGCTATTAATAATGTAAATGTGCATCAACACATACTATATTTTATTGATAGATGTTTCATCAAAATATAAAAATACTGGCATTAAAAAATGCGCATTATTGTAATAAAATATTCTGCCTAATTGTAGAAAAAAATTAATCTTCTGTCAAGTTGCAAAATCACACGTTTTTTTTAATTTATAAATTACTGTAATTGTTTTACAAATTTTAGGAAATTCAAAATATTTTATCTCTTGAATTGTTAAATTTGGAAATGAAAAAAAAAATGCTTGTGATAAAATAAATAAAACGCAATTCTTACGATATAATAAAGAATTCTAATATATTGAAACATGATATTAAACAAATATGTAGCTGAATATGTATTTTTTAATTTTATAAATCTTTTTAAAAGAATTATTA
This sequence comes from Argiope aurantia, assembly GCA_026543865.1. Lineage (NCBI taxonomy): Eukaryota > Metazoa > Arthropoda > Arachnida > Araneae > Araneidae > Argiope > Argiope aurantia. The sequence continues at coordinate 75,055 of JAPMOR010011948.1, read as the reverse complement.
CAAACAATAAGTCTTTTTTTAAGAATCACTGCTTTAATAAAAAAAATGCATTTTTTTAAAAAATATCCCTTTTTGAAGAAAAACGAAAGATAAATTGCAATGAAAAAAATGTATGTAAAATATTAGGTAAGAAAATAAAACATTAAAATTGAGAGATGAATCAACTATGTATTCAATGATCGCTTCCAACATGTTTCGATTTTTAAAAAAGATAGTTCAATGAAAATTAAAAATTGAAACAAACTTATTCTAACATTAAACATTCAAAGATATGGCTTTTAGTTGCTCAGGCTTTTATACAAGGTTATTTGTAAAACGATTATTTAAACGAATCATTGTATTTGTAAACAAGGTTATTTAAACGAATCATTTTTAACTGTTTGTGCCAAGCAATATAAGATTGGAAATCTGAATACATAATGCCCTTGAAATAAAGTGCCCTTTTTTAAAAAAAATATCGAAAATTTTTGATAACTAAAGAACAAAATAATATGAAGAAACTTTGAGCACTATTTAATAAAGGTTAAAAAAGCCCTGACGAATATTAAAATATAAGAATCTTAGGATCAGATCCCAAGAATTAAAAAAATTTAGAAGATCCATAAATTACATCTAAGAGCCAATCAGTCCGTAAGAGCCGATGTCCCATCCCAATGACTCTGATCTGTCGATATGCAAAAGTAAAAAAGATTTTTAAAAATTAAAATACTTTCATCCTTGTTTTACTTTGTTTTTTCATTACATTCTTTGCGGATATCGATGTTCTCGAGGCTAATTAAAGAACTGAGTGATAGCCCAAACAAAATCTTTAAATGAGAAGATATATAAAGAATTATCAACTTAAAACATCGAACATTTACAACAAAGAAAACATTATTTTTGCCAATTCTACATTTCGCTTTTATTGGCTTTGGTGTTATTAAAATTCTAACACGTTTTGTTTAAAAGCAAAAGAAAAAACGAGTGCAACAGCTGACCCTTTCGTTGAAGCAATAAAAATAAACTGAAATAAATTGCAGGCGTTCATTTCTTTCGGCGGCAGATGTGGAAACACACTAATGGCAAGAGCTCTATTTTTAAAGCTCTGTGCTCGCGGATTATTTCGGTTTTTCGCTTTCTTCGAGGAGCTCAGGCGGGCAATTTATAACGTCTTTTTGTTTTGCCAAGAAAACTTCCGAGACAAAAGAAAAATAACGGGGGTGCCAATTTCTGGGTACTTTTGCAAAATGAATTTCGTTTGGTACTAACGAAAATAATGCTCTTCTTAAAATTCATTCAGAGGGGAAAATGAGCAGAAAAATTTCTTATTATAAGTAAGTACAGGGCATTTTAAATAGGGACATTTCTTAGAGAAGGAATCGCTTCCCCAGAAATAGGATCTGGATACGACCTTTCTAAATTTATCAATAATTAATTTATTTTTAAAAATCATGTTTTAATTCTGTTTACCTACATTCTATGAAATAAAATTCTATTTTTAAAAATAAGGTTAAAAGTAAGGTTTGATTTTTTAGAGCTCTTTCTATTCCCCAAAGCCACATTACACCATTCCCGAACAATGCTGCCGTTCATAGCTTCCCTTATATACTATCAACTTAAATGGTTTCTGACTATAGTAACACTGATTTAACAGAAATTGTAATGTATTGCTTTAAAGACGGAATTTGTCAAGTTACATTTCAAAAAAGATAAGTCCAGGAGTAATAGAATACTTAATTACTAACGGGGAATAGAATAATTAATTTTGTTCTGAAAATGATAAAGAAGCATTACTAATATATTTAGAAGTTTTCTTTTAATATTTTTCCTGAAAGGAATCATCCAAATATATCATAATAGATAGAATGCTTCGTCAGATGAAAACTTTTTTAAAAAATCAAATATATTTAATCTTTTTTGTTACAATTATCCATTGATAAATTTAAAAAAATGAATATCCCAGCGTGTTTAAAAAAAATTCGAAAAACAGAACTGTTTTCATTAATCCAAAAAAAAGCGGTCACTTCATCAAAATTGGATCAATTTTTGCAATTAACAACTAATTTCCGCAGTACCAAAAATTACATCGACAGTAAAGCAAAATTCAATTGAAGTCACAAGTTGTTCAACATGCTATTAATAATGCAATAAAAAATTTGCAGCAAATTAACATTCAATTTTTTTCTGTTGTGCTTTATGAAAGTAATCACCTAAAATGTATTACTTATAATTGATTCTTAAAAGCATAGTTGCGCCAAAATAATTTGTTTCATTCTGATATTTGTATTTTTTCATTTTTATCTGTTTTTATTATTTAAGGGAACTGGGAAGTTCTCGCCAATTGAAATTGCCGAAGTCTCAGTTGTAAATAAACTGAATTTTTTTTCGCAATTAAAATTTAATATCTGATAGAAAATTTAAGGTATATGGAGGGAATAATTTATTTTAATTATAAAATAGAAAAATATCTATTTCTTAAATTATTTATTTTTAAATGGTAAATCGAATATGTGTTGAGATACGATGGTTTTCAAGTTGATAACCACAAATCGAAAGAACAATTCAGGTTAAAATCACCCCAAAATTGATATAATATATGAGCATATATTTCACAATTACAATGCACTTATTTTCATTTAAATATGCTAATAATAAAAATTTCAACAACAAAAAAAAAGAATAAATGTCATGTCACTTGGAAAATCTAAAACATGTATGATATATAACACTTAATCTTTAAAAATTAATAGGACTGTACATGAAAAATAAAATATGTTTAACAGATGCATAATGTTTGTAAACATTGTTGTATAAGATCTAATACGGTTGTAATAAGCAAATTTGAAGAAAAAGCATTTCGAGAAAAAGGGAGAAACCTCTTTCTATAATAAAAGTTTCTGCTAAATTCATTTTTAAAGGATAATATATAAACTTTCAATTTTTCTAAACAGTACAAATTTTATATTACTGTAATCAGTAAAATGCCGCCTTTGGACTAAAATTTTAAAAATCAATTATCTCGGAAATACAAATGTTCCCAGTTTTTTTTTAAGTAAAGATAAAATAGATAATTTCAGCATAAAGCTCAAGAATATTTCTTTAAAGAAATTCCCTTGTACTGAGCGCCCTGCCATTTGAAAAATTTTCAATTTTCAGTAATTCGTTTGCCAATTTTTCAGTTCACCTAAATGTTGCTATTCCAATTTTTTTCCTTCCCCAGGGCTTTCCCCTTCCGACCTCAATTATAATGTTCTCGTGAATCATCCTGTTTAATTCAAAAAATCAAATGCCTCCTTTAACAAGGAATACAGTCTGGCTGCCGGGAAATCCGAGTAAATCCTGGCACTCTTTTTCAAATGAGAGGAATGTCTATATCTTGCACTTAACTGTGCCAGCAGGCTTTTTTCATTTGCTTCCGCCTCTAGCAAACATCCCTCTCGTGGGGAGAAAGTTTCGATTCTATTGTATACCGCAGGGACTTTCTTGACGAAACCGAAGATCGGGTCTGTTGGCCCTTTTAAGAGGCAAGGACCTATTTTGGGCACCGCTCCCTCTGTGTAGACGTTGTTCGGGCAGCCTCGAGTTGATATCTCTGCTTACAGCCAGCTGAGTGTTGGTGTTCGATCATGCTTAATATGGTGTGATTGAAGGGATCAAAAGTGTGGCAATTCTTATGTCAAAGATCAATGGTCTAATGTCAGAGGGGGAAAGGGATAGGAATGTAAATTCTAGAAAGTGACACGAAAAAATATTTTGGGTATTTGATGTTTTTTTAAAGCCAAATGTGAACAAGTAGCTTGGTCCAGTATAAATGTTGTTGTCTCCATTAAGGAAAATGCATATAGTACATATTATTGCAATGCATATTTTCATATTCACCGACATATAAAGAAATTTGTTATTAAAAAATTTGACATTTTATAACTAACCAATTAGTATTTAATTTGCGTGGAAAAGGGACAACTTTTCTGAAAAAGTTCCTTAAGTCGTACTTATACATCAGTAATTTTCCATAACAATACATTGAGAGTCAGTATATTATGCATTTTAATATTTATTATGAGAAAAAAGTGAGAAATCATTCTTCGTGAATTTTCTCCAGTGACTGTTTGAAATGACATGATAAGAACTCTATTTAAAAGGGCTGATTTATGTCTTAGGCTCATCAATGTTGCATGGTCGACCCTGGAGTTAGTCCAACCAACACTAATCCTTGGATGCCATTTATCCTTGTATTGTTATGCTTCGTTAATATCCAAATGACCTTTGATTTAACTTAAAATGGAAGGCTTACTAAATGATATTCATAAAACTTGAATTTACATTAAGTTGGAATAATTAATTCCACTTCAAAATCCAAAAATTTTATCGACAAATCATTTTTCAGAAAAAGATAAATAAATCCTATTTTACTTTTAACGGTTAGTTCCATCATCAATGGTAAATCAACGTAAAAACTGGAGTAAATTGAAGTTTTGCTTTAATTTTTCCGACGTTGTTTCTCTTGGTGTGTTACGAAAGGCAGCTTAAAGTATCATCCCTGCTCTCTGACTGGGTTTAAAAACCACGAGATTCTACATAAGATAGCCCTGGTATTGTTTCTAAACAGAACATTAAATGAACTAAAACTAAAATTAAATCCACAGTATTTCATGTTTCAAACTTCATGATTTTCAAAATACTAAATGGCACATAAGTCAAGCTTACAAGTTTAATAGAGTTATTTAAAATTGCATTGCTACTTTCATTTGATACTGCTAATAATAAAGAATAAAATTTCGAATAGCTTTAGAAAGTTAAAAGCGATGAATTTATACTATGTGTATAATTTGGGACCAAATTATATTGAAGTTTCTCAGCTATGTTAGTTTTTATTTAGTTAAAGACATTTCAAACATAATTGAGATAAATAACAGACTTAAATCTATGTATTCATCATTTCATTCTAAATGATAACCTTTATAATCTACAAAATTCCGCTCGGTGTGAAGGGTTAGAAAACTGTCCAGTAAGGACATTCTTTTAACAGATCCCTGTGTTTCCTTTACATGTGATTGACAGGCGTCAGAAATCCCTATCAGAATCTTATTAATATATTAGAACTATGAAGAAATATTTTCCCTATCCATATCTCATGTTATATAAGACGAGGGATAATTTATTTCGTTCCTTCTTCCCCACTTCTGCTTGTAAATAATTATGCTTTTTCGATGGATTAAAAAGAATTTAAAAAAGTAAAAAGTATTTTCACTGACTTCAAAACTGCATCCTTCTTCACATAAAATAATGCTTACATATTAAAGAGTAGACAGGATTCGAACTTGTGCGGGGAAACCCCAATGGATTTCGAATCCTGTCAACTCAATGACCAGATTTTATAAATTTGTATTTTCTAAACCATTACATATACTATAAAGAGTGATGCAATAAAAATGAAAAAAAAAATACTATTCCAAATTTTTTACATCACACAACAGATAGTAATCTGCAAATATTGGAAATTTCGTCATTTTATGAACTATATGAGGATACTAAAGTCTTTTGCAAGATGGGGCTCTGTCTAAGATTTGGATTTTGGATCAGGATTTTGGGCAAAAATTAGGATTAGGTTCCCAGCCTACCTAATTGAGAAGCTTCCAGAACGCTGGATTGGACTTACAAATGACACTGATTTTTCATTTGCCACTTAGCCACTAAGATCTTGGGATTTTAATTAATCTTAGTGTTTTGTGGATTAAATCACAGACCTTGTTTGTAATCCCCCATTGCCAAAAGCAGCCAAAGAACTTAATGAGTGCATCATCGGTACATTAAACATCATTGATAGTGTAAAACTTCAAAATATGCGATATGTTTTCCAATGTGTTGTCGTGTTATGACAAGTTTAGAATCGAATATTTGTAACTGAAAAAAATGGGGGGATTTTTCTTTTCGTGTATTACTGATTATATTGTGTGCAATAATTGGAAATATAAATATTTATTATATAGTCATTCATTTAGGGTAAACCTGTATTTTTAAAATCTCATCTGCTCCCTTATAAACATGTTAACCTAAAATAGAAAATAGCTAAAATAATGAAATTTGGCACTTTTTCTGTTCATTGAAACGGCAGATTTTCATCAAATTTTGAATGAAATCTGTCCAATGCCGCGTCCAGGGCGATGTGAATATGCTAACGCAACAAGTGAGACGAGTGATAGTTACCACCAATAGTGAAGATGTGCAACAATTTTTAAACTAAATCCATCAAATTTTGAATATCTATATATAAGTGCATATGTGAACACTATAGTTCAAAAGCGTATCAATCTAAATACATGAAATTTGGTATGTCATCTTGTTATCAGCGTTGTAGATTTTTATCGAATTTTGGTTCCAATTATATGAAAAATGTTGATCAATCCAAAATTTTAATTCAATTTTATACTTTCTTGTATATGAAACACAGAGAAAGTACTATATTCGTCAAAAAATTCGAACTCGAGATCTCTGACAAATCTCCGCTTTATAGACCACTCTCAGTTCGAAAAAATGTTTCTTAAAAATTCGGTTTATCCGTCTGTCATTGACAAAGATCATCCCAAAACAGTTTGAACTAAATGGATGAAACTTGGTATGTGATCTGTTCACTAAATTTATAGATTTCTATCACATTTGAGCAAAATTTATTCAAAGGAAATTTATCTGTCCGGCTGTTCGAATATAAGTTACCCTAATAACTGTAGAATGCAGAGAACTACATTGATAAAATGCACTACGCAGATTCATCGATATTGCAGGCACGTATAAAATATTCATCCTAATCAAATAAAGGACTGAACGTCTGTCGGTCTTCACATCCAGAAACATAACACAAAAAAGAAACAGCTTAAATATATTAAATTTAGTAAGTTGTTTTGTCATTGAATTTGTAATTTTATGCCAAATTTTTATTTCAATCGATAGTAAAAAGAAAGGCACTTAAAACACAAATTCACCTTTCTTATAGAGTATGCGAGACAATTTTGGGATGAGCCCTCTCGTTGTTTTTTTAAACTATATTATAAAGTACGCAATTCCCCCTTTTTCATTAGTAAGCAAGAAAATCGAGTTGAGAACATATTCGCTGTTTTTCTCTCATCTGTTCTGACGAGGAATACTTTCATAGTAACCCCCTAATATATTTTTTGCCAGCTTAGAACACTTAAAACATTCATATTTCACTGTTTGTTTTTATACAGTTTAAAAACTGTTTTAGCTAAGTTTATCTAATGCATCACATTCTAATAGGACAAGTTTTATGATCTTCATCTCTTCCACCGCTCTCCATACTTAAATTTGCCAGGATTTTTTTTTCTTTGACTTGTTTGTTTTCATCCGTCAGCTAATTTGAGGTGAAAGCTGTTCGCTTGAAACTAAGAGGCTTTAACTTGAAGTAAACAGGACCAGCGAGCAGTGACAGATTTACCAAGTGTGTGAATTGAGAGCGACGGAGTGTTTGCTTAAGAACGATAAAGAGGCGATGTTGTTTTTTATGAAAACAACTTAAACGGTTCGCAAATATAGCGGCTTTTCTACTGGTTATCAATCAGTTGTGTACATAACGACAGTCTCCGAATTTCTCACGAAAACTGCCATCCAATTTCATCTCTTTCCTATATGTCCGATGAAGATCCAAAAAATTTATAATTTAGCCCCTCATCTTTAGGCGCAAAATAGTTAACATTAAAAATTGCGCTTAAAAATTTCAATTTTTCAATTATTAACGCTAAAAGTGAATCAAAATACAGCAGGAAATTTTATGCTGCTTGTTAATCCGCCTATTCTAATCTCACGTTGTACATCACCGTAATATTCTAATTTCTTTTCAAGAAATACAGGTCTAAAATTAATGATCAAACAGTTCAAATTAACTCCCTTATTTCTTCTTCTTCTTCAGTAGCAAAAATTTTAAAATATAAAAATGAAAGGAATTCTTACTCATATATTAAAGAATATTGTCCGAAATATTCATATATTGCAATTCGAAATAATCATATTGGAAATTAATAATTTAGTTACTATGAATAACTCATTATTTTCAAGTTCAAGGCAACAAAATTCAACAAAAAATATAGCTATTTTTGTAAATGGTGATAAATTTTATTCTACTGTGCAGACAAAACTTATTCCGAAACAAATTAATTATTAATGGGAAACGATCTTCAAAATAAAAAGGAGTATATATGAAATATGTGCTCAATCTTTGTATTTAAAACTTAATTCTGGCTTTTATTTTAAATATATATATATATATATATATATATAACAAGAAAAATCTGACATATATGGAATAGACAAGATTAATGTCAGATCACCAAAGTGAAATAATTTTTGGACGATTTCTCGCCATATGTAACCCTGTCATTTTCTTGTTACAATCTTGAATGTTTTTTGTTTTGTTTTGTTTTTTACCATTCCTTTTAGTCATCGAAGATGGCGTATTTTATCATGCTTATAGGCGGTTGGTGCGATTTTATCGAACTTGACGTGAAACCGGATGACAATCTTAAATCTTCCCTTCTATGTAACTGATTTCTCCATATGAAATAAGAAAATTAAACATATTTTTTATTTAGATTATTCCTTCAAAAATTAGTTTGATTTACACAGTTTAAAACTCTTAACTTGATACAACAACGCTTACTTAATTTATCTCCATGTATATTAAATACCATTGTTCAAAAATATAGATATACATTGCCATGTTTCACGTTGCATAGAGGTAATATCTGTTCTTTTACCTTAAGTTTCAAAAATTTACACACAAAATAAAGGTTCTTTTGAAAGCTTATTTCATTCATTAGCGAAGTTTATATTCTGAACAATTTTTAACAATATAATATATATGTTTTGAAAAAAGAAGTTAGAAAATGAAAATTGTATGGAAAAAAAAACAATCGTGATATTACATCAATCAGTATTCCATTCATGGGATTTAGAAAGATCCTTGTATCATAATTTTAAAATTACGCAATTTGAACATGATTTTTATTACTAATTTTTGCAAAATACTCAAGTATGAAAGGAAAAAATTTTTAATTCTAGCAAAAATGTTAAAAATTTCTGAAACTTTTAATATATTGTAGAGATGAAATAAAATAATAAAAAACGCGGATATTTTTTAAGAACATATACAGAACTGTTTTTGAAGGCGATAAACCTGAAAACAAGTATAATTTCCATAAAAGAAGTAAATCTTTAATTACTTAATTTAATCAATATTAAATAATATTTTTTTAAAAAAGTGAAAATTTAACATTTGTGAAATTTAAATAACAAAGGATATTGAATAAATTAAATTGTTATTAGCTGAAGTAAGAGTATTTCTTGATTAAAAAAATGCTAAAAAAATAATGCTTTGATAATAAAATGCTTTGCAATTCATACGTGTTTTGATATTCAGAAAGAAAAATTAGGTTTGTTTAAATTAAAGTTTGGTGCAAAATGTTAGGAAATCAATATTGTCTGAAATGAAAATCGAATCAATTGCCAGAGTCGAATTATTAAAAAAATGAGCCTCGTGGTCGGTAGGTGCAATTTTGAACGAAGCTCTCCAGATAAATAGAAGCTATTTGAAAATAATAAAATATAGCCGAGTAAACAAATACTCTTTCAGTTATTTACAGCTAAAACTGTCCAAAAAAAAATGTCAAAATATCAAATGATCCAAACAAAATATCAGTATCATTTGCGGTAATTCCGACACTGAAAAAGGAGACTTTTAAACAAAAAATAACAGGAAGAATATTTATAAATCGAAAAATATTTATTCGATTGTTTAATTAGAAAAATATCAATATAAAAAATCAGCGCATATTTATGATAATTTTAACATTTATTATATTGAGCTTTCCATAGCTAAAATTTCTATATAATTGATTAAATTTATGTTTCCTGACATAGTTGGCCAGAAAAAATTACTTTCTCTTCATTCGCATTGAAGTAAACCAAAAGTTGGATATGAATGGGTCACTTCATTGAGCAGAGAATCAAATTATTCATTGGTCAATTGAGCAGCCATATCATTACCGATCACTGTAGTAAATGTTTCTTCAATAAATAGCATACCATCCGTAATAATTTTTGATTCGCCTTCAAGTAGATAACTGCAGAAGTAATATTCTTTGGAAATTACCGCTGGTATTATTTAGAGCAAAATTTATAGTTTTAAGAAGTTGGAAACAATTCGTTGCAGCATTTCATCGACTTTAAGAAACAGTAATATGACTTTTTTTCTATAACACAAAATTATGCCGATGTAAATCTTTTTATAATAACATGATGCAACCTTTATATTTTATAAAAGTGGAGTCTTTCAATATAAATTAATTAGTATACAAAATCAAATAAGCTTTAAACTGAAAACAGATTTTGATTATGTTTGAAAATGAATATTCATAATCAGAATGCAAGTACATGTGTGCAAGCTTTACAAAGTTATTTTGAAAAAAAAAATCTTAGGGGGAATTTTATCCCTAAAATAAAACATCATATAGTAGTTTTGAAATTTAAAAACTCGTTAATATTTTCGAAATTTAATTTTCATTAAAACACTCATTTATTATTTCATTTAATCAACAAAAAATCCTGTATCATATCGACACAACACTACGATATAAAAAAAAATTGAATCCTTACGAAGCACGTTTATCACCGTTTGACAAATTATACTGCTTAATTATCTTCTTTTAATAAAAAAAAATGTAAAAATGCATTATAGTATACCAATTTCTTAACAAAACGTCTTATTAAAATCCTCGAAACGGCCATTTTGCTGCTTTTAACTAAGAATTTTAAAGTAAATTTGATCTGTCTATCATAGCGCGATTTTTTTAAATAAAGTATCTGACTATGCTCCTTCAGGCATTTTTGAAAAAGTCATGCATAAAAAAGATCTATAATGCCAAGTAATTGAAACAGCCTTTAAAGGTTACAACTGTATACTCACAAAGTATATATTACCATTGTTCTTAAAAAAAAGGCTAAGAGTTGATGAAATTTTAGCAAAATTTTCAGTGTTAACAAAACAATCGATGTCAAAAAATAATGGAAATAGTTTGTTTTATTTCACATATAACTTCTCATCTTACTTATAATGTCATAGACAGTCGGATAAAAATTATTTTAATAAACAAATATTTTATGAACATTTGAAGTTGCCATTAATGATTTTTTTGCCAAAATTTCTTTCTATGGTTTGAACTGAAAGTGTCTATAAAACATGACTAAAACGATTTTGAAATCCTCAATACACCTTCGAAGATGCTTATTATTTGCATATCGAATTTCATGAAATTTTATTGAATTGCTTTTGAAAAATCATGTTTCCTGAAATTCAATCATATTGAAATATTCATTTTTTATAAAATCGTTTAAAAAATGTACTTGCAGATTAGTCCAACAAAATGTATTAGAAACAAATTTCGCTCCTCAACATTGTAGCAAAATTGTCTGAAATAAGCATATTGTGCTGTGTAGGCAGAAAATTAATATAGCTAATTCAAATATTATGAAAGAAATTTAGAGTAAAGAAACGCTTAAAGAAATTTACGATAAAAGTAAAACATAGCTTTCATTTCCGGTTGAAAATGTCACTATTTCCTTCATTTTTATCTTTTTTAGTTTCACTGAAACAGCTGTGTCTGGAATTATATCTTAAATATATTAAAAACAAAAATTATTTTAATATCTACTAAGCTTATCTTTTACTTTTGGATCGTTTTTTTTTTTTTTAATTTTTCAGAAAAAAGCAGTGATTGAGCATAATCAGATACCATAAGAATCTTGAAATATTGTTTCTGCATGCTAATGCCACATTTAATTTTAATTAAGAAATTTTAAAACTTCAAGCTATAAGTTTTTAAAAAAATCTTAACTGAAGGTAATTATCAAATTCACGGAAATTCAGCAATTATGACTGATCATCTATGATAAAAATGCAATGCATGGTAAATATGTTAATTCTCTTTTGTCTGCGTATGTTCTATCAAGAAGTCTAAATATGAAAATAGTTTCTTTTGCATTCCGTTTCAGAACAAAAGAAATTTCACAGTATTAGTATATATGAAGCGAATAATTTCTTCCAAAAATAATGAAATGCTCTGAATTCGTACATTCAGTCCAAACGCTTTCACAATTCTTACAACTCAGCTGCCGATTTGAATAAATTATCTTTAATACCTGAAGATAATCACATTTATGGTCATATTGTGCTAAGTCCATACCTCCAGCCTTGTAAAGGCCCCGATATCCGTTCCGTACTCCATTGTGACGTCACTGGTAGCACCTCCAGTACTAGACTTGTACGTGTACTTGGTGGTTTTCACTGTAGTTGACATGGCTATAAGAAATTCTTCTCAGCACTCTAGGGTCTTCGAATTAGAATGAATGAACCACACGGTGGAAAAGAATCGTCTGAAGAAACCGCCGAAGAGATGTCCTTACACTCTCACTGTACAGGACGCTTCTCCGATATGCACCAACCTCACTGCGCTTCAAGTTCTCTTTTGTTTGACAGGAAGACAGGGGATGAGTTCTCGACTGGCCTGGAACTGTGGCTCAAACACGCTTCGGGGCTGTTCCCAATCGGGATAGGGTGGAGAAAGGGGCCTCACGGGATAGGGTGGGGAGTGGGTCGTAGTAGGGGGTTATTTTTAGGTCGCGTTCTTGAACAGCGGAGGCAGTGACTGCTACACATGCAGATTTCCCAACTTTGAATAAACTGCTGTGGAATTCTTTGGACTGGTTTCTCTAAAACGGGAAGTGCTTTGAATGGATTCGGTGATTGCCTTTACGAATGAAAGTTCGCCAGCGAGAAACACTGGTGAATCCATCGATGCGTTATCCATTGTTAATCAACCAAATTGATTCATGCAGTGGGATTTGTTTGTGACTCCTTCCGATTCCGCAACTAAGTAGATACTACGGGTTCAAAATAAACATGAAGGTTTAAAAATTAATCTAACAAGTAATCACATGATTCAGAAATAAACATGTACACTGGAGCAATACACAGGAGCAATGTACAATAAAAACAAAATCAAAAAGGAAAATGACAAGATTGTTCTTTATGTCCATCAGGAATCAGAATAATCTTAAAACAAGTCCCCAGAATTAAATTATTGTGTTAAAAGAAAGTATTATAAGTCCTTGTTTATGAACATAACATTTTTATGTTGAACCATTGGCCTGGATTGTAATGATGTGTTAGTAAAATCAGTTTCTTTTATTCATTCTTCTTATTCTTAACATTTTAAAAACAAGCACTGCATATTATTTATGTTATGATAAATGTAATAAAAGATGATTATTGATAACCACTAATAAATTCATTGGTGATCATGAATAATTACCGTTACCGTAACATTTACTTATACAAAAAATGCTACCTCGTGTGTGCATTTTTTTAAAAAATGAAAAATAATTGTTGTTTTAACCCTTTAAAGGGCCATTTTTTTAGTCATATAATGTTAAAATATTTTTAAGCTTGAAATTAAAATAAGAAAAGGGATTCATTTAGCTTATTAGATAAATTTAATTTGATTAGTTCATTAATTTGGTTAATTAATAATTAAGTAAAAAATCAAGACACATCATTTTGTCTGAGATAAAGAACTGAAGCATCTAAGTTTCTGACTTGCTAAAAAAACTTCTCAGAACTTATGCCAACCTACATAATTTCATACAAGGATTGATCAATTTGGTGGGAAGCATACTAGAAAGGATTCAAGATTTAAATAATTAGAATTAAAATAATTTTTTTAGTCTCGTAAGCAGTTTTAGCTTTGTATGACAGGTGATGAAACACGCTGGCAGAATCTCTTTATTTTTCTTTACTTTCCTTTTATTTTTTTAATTAAAGCCTCAATACCTAATTAAGAGGGAATGAAATTTTGAAGCTGTATTTGAAGGTGTTTTTGTATCTGTGGCGCACGATAGAACTTATTTTTAGAAAAACAGAAACGACCGTTCCTCTTCTAATAGTCTTGATAAAACAGATAAAAGAAACTTGTATTTCAACTACCATCAACTGTTCTTGTCATTTATCCTGAAATACTGCAATAATGACAATCTTATTTTTGGAGATAAATGTGTTGCGCTCCGAGTGCTCTTGAAGCACTTAATCGTGAAATAACATTCATCAGTACAAGATATTCACACCGAATAACCAATGCATTGTTTCTGGAACTGATTCTTCATCGATGACGAATCAAATATATAGAGATGGAATTTATAATTGCAAGAGACATTTCGCAATAGTTTTTGCATTTGTTTGAATTCATGCCTCTTCGTATATAACATTCCCTTCCAATCCTTAATTTTAACTCTAATTATCTGAATTAAGATTCTAAAGTTTCTATAATTATTATATTACACTATTGTTACCTTTCCCAAAAATTATTCCCTATTGGTCTTTATGCATTTTATAATACTGAATTTTTTTTATTTAATTCGACTTCTTTTTTTTTAACAAAAATATTAGTAATTATTTCTAAATTAAATTTTAAGAAAATTATCAAAAAATCATGAATAAAATAGTAAAAAAGTAAAAGGCGAAATTAAAGAATAAAAAAGTAACTTTTCTCAAATTGATCATTTTTTTTAAATTTATCTCATAGTTATTGCTTTTTTTCATAACTCGTAAATGAAAAAATAAATGTGATCCTATTTCTATTTTGCTCATTCCATGAAATCTAGTAAAATTTAAAATAAATTATCAATTACTAAGTAAGTCACATTGTTCATTATATCATACAATTTACATTCAAATTCAATAACTATTGATTTGATCTTTGCAATTTTAATCTGTATGATTAATCTAGAATAAATTCTAAATTTGCAACTAGTGTCTCCGAAGGTACCGAAGTAGCACGCAAGCTTACTACTCCCGTCTATAAGGTTAAGATACTGCACTATAAATAAATGAAGAACTCGATATTCATCCTAACGTTCCGCGACGCAAAACAGAAACAGAGGCTTAAATTTAAAAAAGAAAATTAATCAATCTTTTCGAGGCATTGCTAAAATTAAAGTAGATTTTTAAAAATTTAAGATTTTTTTTGCTGCCAAAAATCAAAAATAATATAGAAATAGTAAAAAAAAACTTCTCAATGCATATGTTTTAATATTTTTTTTATTCTTTCATGCATTAATTGAGTAGTTCAAATCTTGTTATAGATGTTTATTATTTAAGTGATTTCCTATTTCAAAAAATTGCAATGAATGTGGGACAACTCCTATATTGTTTTAATCATTTGTGAAATTAAAAATCTCTACTTTCATTTAAGAAATGAACTTAAAATCTTTTTTTAAATAAATAATTTTGTCATTTAATTCTAATCCATTATTTTTTTTTCTTGTTTTATTTTTCCGTGTTTGTTTTCAACGATTTGAGCAGAAGAGTAAAGCATGAAAAATTGCTTTGGTAGATAATCCAGGGTCATTCTTGGAAACTTGTTGAAGTAATCAATAATGTTATTTTAAAACAGATATATTTTTATAACGAGGAAAAATTCATTAATTTAAAATTTCAAGCGAATTCTGTTTGTGAAATTTAATATAAAAGCCTTTTTTGATATTGGATTTATAGATAGATGGAATTATAGGAATTATAAAATTACAGATGTCTATGCAAATAATAAAAAGATTTAATAAAGACCTTTGTTATTTAATATTTTCAATTAAATTTTAGTTTGTTTAATAGAGATAAAAGTGATATTTAAGAATTTAATATATTCCCCTATTTCGTGCAAATTTTCAGTTTTCCTATTAAAAGAATCAATGATTATGGAAGTTTTACATAATTATAAATAATTAAATAATAATATATTACATAATTATAAATATCACTTTTAATGAATAATAATATATAAAAGTAATATTCCTTAAAAAATAAAGTGATTTCATTCAAGGAATTTTAATCTCTTTTTTAATTCTTCCGTGTGATAAGTAATTTTCAGAGCTTTATTTTTAAGGCAATGGAAGATGTTGCAAATTTTCTTAATTATTTTTGTCATAATGAAGTGGTTTTGCTTTTCTTGCATCAATCGAGTCAAAAAGACTGTGCAAGATTTATTCTGAAATTAATACTATCTCTTACCCTTCCGGTATGAGATTTTTTTACTACTACCTTCCTTTGGCGAACAGTTGATTCGTCATAATGAATGAGTGCTAAAAATTTCAATTAAATATTTTGCGTAACATGATCTAAATGATTTCTTTTGCAGAATATTTTTGGACTTCAAATTTGATGTGCATAGATCTCCTACTGTTTTAGAAAGTTCATCCCATTCTAATTATTGGTTTACATATTTTCCTAATTTTTCTATCTTTTATAAAGGCCAGGATGCAAAAATATTTTCATCATTCTTAATTCTAAAATTAAACCTTAATTATAAATGTAAAATGTTATAAATTTTTCTAAAAGCATGGCTGATGCTGAAATCGAATCTACTCAACATGGGAGAAAAACCTGAATCTTCATACCTCAATCATCAATAGTTAAAACAAACTGCCAGAATGAAAGATTAATAACAAGACTGGAAACGATTTGACCTTCATTTCAATAATGTAACTTGAGTATTGTTGTAAAACACGTTTAAGTTTTTTAAACATTAATTAAAATAGAAAAGGTTATACACTCCAAAAATTATTATAATTTTGAAAAAAGACATTATAATTTTTTCAGAAGTGCCTTTATTGATTCATACAAATATAATTCTTCACATCATTTAACTTTTAGGGTAAAGCATGAACTCAATATGTCACCATTCTGAACATGTCAAATTGAAAGGTTCCGCTGAATTCGCAGTTGGTTAAAATTAATTTGACATTTTTTTATTACTTTAACATGCTTGATACTAACCTTTTTTTATTAAAATTGTTTCTAAAACACTTTTTCTGATAAATGTTTTTTTTTCTGTGAAGTTTATTATTGAGTTGGGCTGTAGTTGGAAAGTCTGGTGGAAGACAAAATCGAATCACTTTACACCAGACAAATTCGAGTGAAGTTTAGGATTGCTCTTAATATTAATTAGGTTTTTTAGTTTGTTTCTTCCTGATAAAATTTTATTTCTTAAATAAATACCTTAAATTTTGTATTCATTAAAAATAATTGAAATGATTCGTTGGTTTATTTTCTAATACGCGTTTAGCACCATCTCCTTTTACCCTCTGTTTTCCAAATTGGAAACAACTCCGAAACTCTGTTTTGTGCACATTTATACATAAGCACATTATTTCCTTTTTTGAGAGTGAAAAATTCGTCCTACCTTTTTTAAGTCGAGCCGACGCCATTATTCAGAAGCTGAGTCACCAATTAGAAGTTCTTGTTCCTGACTCATTCCTGGCTTAATGACAAGGAAGAAACACAGAATTTCATGATGACGTTCGATTTATACAGGCCCTTCAAACTGAGAATGAAACACTTTACACAAAACTTCTAGTATTATTCGACGATTAGATAATAAGCTCATTGTGCAGAGAACACGCAGCACTGTTCCGCATTTCTCCATTTGAAGCTTAAGACCTCTGTGCTTTCATTCGACCGGAAGTAACTAACTGTGTTTTGTTCTTAGAGTCGCATAGTAATATTTCCATTAAAAAACATCTAATTCAGGGTCATAGCCATACAGTAAGTTTCAACATGCTGAGACTATACTAATATAGAAAATGGCATTTGGTCCGTGGGATTTATTTATTTTATTTATTTATTGCCTTTCTAACCATATTTGATCATATGAAATAAAATAACTATACTACTATTTTGTGTATATGATAATCTCTAGGACTGATTTCTTAGCCATGCGTTCATTAAGGAGAAAAATGTACGATAAAATATTTAGTATTTTAGAAATAAATGATACAGAATAACAGATATAAGAGATAACAGAAAATCAATATTCATGTTTTCTCCTAAATGTGTACCCACCCCACCTCAAAGGGGACACTAAGACATGGGTATGAGAAACTTCCGGAATGTTGGTTGGTTTTCGCCACCTCTTACTGGAGAGGTTGTGCTGTAGACCAGTGTGACCAACCCTTAGAGCTCAATTTTAGTGCTTTGTAGTGTCCAGTCATTCAGAGCTTTCCATGTGTCTTCGGAGTAACCTATCTTTAGTTCTCTTAAATGCCTATTTTGAATTTTTTTCAGTTAGTTTCACATAATATTCCTGAATTTCATTGTCTATAGATAACATTTTTAATAAAAAAATCAAAACTATTTTTCAACTCCTGTCACTTATACATAAATTCCATTTTTCAATATCAGTTGCTTTCTATTAAAAAAATCAATGTGGATATTTAACATTATATCTGAGCAGAAATAATCTTAGGCGTAATATATTCCATGTTTATTATCGATTATTAAAACACCAAGCATCTTGAAAATAAAAGGGTCATCCTTGAAAATTAGTTAATTATAAGAAATATTCATGGATTTTTTTAAATAAAAATACATAATATTTGCTCAAGTGCATATAGAAAAAATAGAATTTGCTCTGAAGAAAGCCACTAAGGAATGAAAAATGACTACCACGAAGGATTTCAAGATATTCAAAATTAGCTTTTTATTTATTTATTTATTTCCGTAAACTTAATGTGTAATCTTAGCTTAGCTCATTTTACAGAGACTGTTCATTTTTTCGTTTCAAGTTTTAGCTATCAAAATTAGTAGCCTTTTACTTATATTTAAGAAACCGATTAACTTTCTCTCCGATTCATTTCTCTTATCTTGAAACGCTATAGCCTCCCGCCTGTGTAGTTTAGGAGAGGAAGGATCCAGTGTTGTCCTCGTCATCTGACCACGATTCAAATCAACGGGAGCTGCCCTGAAATAGCCTCAGTTCTGCTTTAAAAGAGACGTTAAATGACTAAACTAAACATCATTCTTGTTTTAAAAGACGCTTTCAAGCTAAGAAATAAATCACATAATGATACCATAACAACAAAAACAAATGGAATTTTTTTTAATTAAATTAAAATCCAACATTGTTCCATTCTTATGATCTTTTTGAAATTAATTTTCAAAATATATTATAGCAATCGATCGTCATGAAGCAAACTAACTTTCAATGTATAAAAACTTCAAATTTCGAGAAGCAATTCAATGTTCTTTATATCGATATATTATTTTTCTTTAAAATGTTATCAAAAATAAAGCATTTTCAAGGAAATCTTAACATTCTTGATGACGTGTGTTAATTTTGAATTTAAAGTATTTCTAGAGAATGATAAGAATATTAATTTCTATTCGGAAAATGTGTTCAAACTATACTTAACAATAACATCGAGTTGCAATTGGGAGAAATATATTCAGTATATCCATAAGCACAAGTCATGAATGTGGTCCCAATGTATTAAGAAGCAACTGAATTAATTACATGAAGGAATTTCTATCTTAATCAAATATAATCGATATTTTGTGCAAAATAATTCTGCATTTAAAAACAAAAGTTATTTTGTCTTTTCTTATATCTCTAAGATGAGCAAAAGTGTCTTATATTATTAATTTCTGATTTTATCGCTTTTAACTTTCTACGTCTGCGAAGTAGTCCATTACTATAGACTATCTGATATTCAATTGGAGCACGTTATATATTGAGGGAGATGACTTAATAGCAATTCGTAACCATATCAGTAACCAACTCAATATGAAAAGCTCTTGTAACAGCACATGTAAACAAAGTTATATAGGATTTTTGATTGGCATATTTCCCCGAATGAATACTGACTGAACCAGTAAAATCAATTCCAGTCACTGTAAAAGGAGGTTTTTCAAGAACTCTAGATTCTGGCAGCTGTGCAGTAATTTGTTCAGCAGGTTTCAATGAGTAACTCTTGCAAATGAGACAAGTTTTCAAAACTCTTTTCACAATTTGTCTACCCTTCGGTAGACAAATTGTGAAAAGAGACTTCTGTGTAGACTTCTGTGAAAATGCACTACGAATTTTAGAGAGGGTAGCCAACACCCCACTATAGCAAACTTTCTTATGTTCTCTAGAAATTAGTAATTCAGTAAATTTTGACTGTTTAGATAAAAGAATTGGATGAATCTCATTATCAGATAATTCACTCTCTTCTAATCTTCCCCTTACCCGTAAAACATCATTTTTATCTAAAAATGGGGCAAAATAATAAAGAGACGATTTTTTAGACATCTGCTTACCATTTTTAATGCATTCCCATTCGGAAGAGTAGACAGGAATTTGCTCATATTTGACCCAATCCAGTTGCGCTTCTGCGAGCTCAGTTGCAGTATAAGATCCCAATTCAACTGGTAATTTTTTGAGTTTGCTGACGAATCTTTTAATCTCTTAATCCGTAATTTTTAACACTGTATTTATTTAAATCTAAAACAAATTCGAAATCATACACAGTACATTTACATTGAGAAATTATTTGAACTTACTTCTTATTTCTAAATCTCCAATGGGTTTTTCATTTTCCATCTTACTAGGCAAAAACTCATTAGGTTGACTCAACCAAGGTGGTCCATGCCACCACAAAGAATTTTTGGCTAAATCCGAAGTAGAAATACCTCTGGAAAGGATGTCTGCAGGGTTTTTTTTCCAAGGCAATGAGAGCATTGTATTTTTTCAGTTAAATTTTGAATTTCCCTGACTTTATTTTTAGCAAAAGTTTTGTAGTTATTGGCTTCACCGTTTATCCAAAAGCATATGGTTGAATCTGATCAATAGCGATGAGTAGTTTCAAATTTTAAACATTTACTTACTTGTTTAGCTTACCTAGAAGATAATAAACATCCTAACAATTCTAAACGTGGAAACCTGATAGACTTAATAGGTGCAACCCTACCCTTGGAACAAAGGCAGCTAGTAATTACTTCGTTTTCCCGAGTGGTTCCTCGCAAATAGACCACACAGCCATAGACCTTCATGGATGCATCTGAAAAAGAATGAATATCAAATTAAATAAAATCACATGAAGTCAACCCTGAAAAATAATGTCTAGAAATGAAGATCTCGTTTAAATGTTTGATTTCACTGCACCACAACTGCCACTTGTAGTCCAGTAAAGGTGGAAGTTCACTATTCCAATCAATTTTTGAAGCCCACAATTCTTGGATAAGAATCTTCAGTTTCGTGATGAAGAGTCCTTTAAATCCTATGGGATTGAAGATGCGAAGCAGTACGTGGAGTACAAATCTCTTAGTATTGCTATCATTGGAAACAATGTCTTTAAATTTGCTGACGTCAAAAAAAGATTACATCTTTGTTTGGATCCCAGGCTAGTCCTAGAACTTTACATGGAACACCGCATCCACTGATGCTACCCTTTATGTCATCAGTTTCTATGCCTGATTGTTTGTACCTTTCACGAAGTGGTACCGAATTAGTTTGCCATTTTCTTAGCATCATTCCAGCCCTTTACCTGACTTCTACACTTTCGGTACTGATTTTGAGGGCCGTTTCTAGGTCGTGAACTCCACCAACAAGGTCATCGACCCAGAAAGAATTTTTCAACACTTCACAAGTTTCTGATGATACTTTTCAAAATGATACTTAAGAGTTGCTGCGAGCAAGTAAGGACTTACAAAGTTTAGTACGCAAAACTTGTCTGAATTGAGGTCTTCAACCCAGAAAAATTTAGCAACTCGTCGATCCTCTGGGCCTATCAATATTTGTAAGTATGCCTGTTTAACGTCTGCTGTATATGCTACAGCATTTTTTCTAAATTGCATCAAAAGTTCGAACAAGTTAGGGTACAGGTTTATTACAGTGTGAAGACAGTCATCAAGCGAGTATTCTCCTTCAGCATGAGCTGTACCATCAAACGCTATTCTGAGGCGACTACTTGTTTTATCTTCGCGAATGACAGCATGTTTGGGCAAATAAGCGTTGATCCAGCTACTAAATCATCTGACAATTCCACTATTCTCTCTTTCAAATAACCGTCAACAACTTCCCGATATTCCTTATACAAAGATGAATCTCTCTTAAATCTCTTGACTAAAGTATTAAGGCTTTATAATGCCACCTCCCTACTGTTCCCTAGCCTTTCTTCCATCCCTTTTATCCATGGCAACTTAACACAAAATCTCTTTTCAACAAACTGAATTGAATCATTCAATTCCCTCAAAATGCCTTGTTCATTCACACCTAAAGTATCTATTTCATCACCTTCAATTCCCAAACTTTCCAATTCCCGAAATCGTGTCAGCTCCGAAGAGATACCATCTTTTACATTAAAAACGAAACTAACTGATCCGGACTCACTTACACCGTCACATCTACCTTGAAGGGACCATCCCAAAACAGTTTCTAGAGCAACCAATAATGAATTTAACCGTTGAAATCTCTTAGTCAAATCCAAATAATAATTCGATCCTACTTACAATGCGATCCGACAATCGCTAGACGACTCGTTACAATTAAACGTCAACTCAAGTCTCCTAGCCTTCAGCTCAGCACAAACCTTTTGATCAGGAACATGAATTGGAGCTCTCGAAATTTCATCAATCTCCAATGCCTCAACCACCACTTCAATGTCGTCAAAAATGCTTCGTAATCTTACGTCAACTTTACGACACACCTGCAACTTAGGATTTTTCGCACCAAAACTGTAAATTTTCAGTTTTTCAACCCAACAACCCTTAATCCTAACCTTTCAGAAACAGATTTTTTTTTTTTACGAAAGTACGTTCAGAACCATTATCAAACAAAGCAAATATAAAATCCGAAGATTTAGAGCCAATAATTTCTACCTTTACACATTGCAACAAAATTCCTCCTTTATTATTCGCCATGTGATTCGAAGAAGTAGATACAACCTCATTCAAATTTTTCTCTCCATTTTGTTTTTTCTTTGACTCACCCTTTTGCCTCTTAGAGTTTTCTAATTTATAACATATTGTGCTGGCATGTTTAACATTACGAAAAGAACAGACAGCGCCTCTGTAGTTTTTAACAAAACAATTTTCATTACAATATAACAGGCGTCTTCCTTCGCGTAGCCATTTTTCTCTCTTATTTTAAGCTTTCAAGTTCTCACATAAATGACTCAAATGATTTTGATGGCAAAATATACAGCCGCTTGAAGCAGCATGAGTCACCAAATCATTCGCGGAGGATATAAATTTATTCCGATTCGAAGTGCCTCAGGAATGTTTACGAGAAAATTGTTTGGGCTGGGTATCTGACGCCTGACAAAGCGATGGCAGGTAAACAGTGGATTGTTGCATATGAATGGCTTTCTGTCTGGCGAAGGCCGCGGTGGCCTGGTGGTAAGGTCTCGGCTTCGGAACCGGAGGGTTTCAGGTTCGGGACCCGATTCCACCGAAGAACCGTCGTGTAAGGGGGTCTGTTGCACGTTAAATCCGTCCTGACCAAACTTCCTCCCGCTGGTGTGGTGTGGAGAGGGGGGTGCCAGCTCAGGTGTCGTCCTCGTCATCTGACAGCGGTTCAAAATTACGAGGTCCGTCCCAAAATAGCCCAAGTGTTGCTTCAAACAGGACGTTAATATAAGTAAACCAAACCAAAACAAATTCTCTCTGGTGATGATAACGTTATGCAAAAAACTCATTAATTCTTCTAGATCATGATTAGTAGTAGAAATTGCTCGTTACTAAATTCTAAAATAAGATCACTGGAAAAGAGTTTCAAAATAATTTCGCAAAGCATTACTCTATATGTTTCCGATTTCACACCTAAGCTTTCAAGAAAACGAATTTGAGTTTGACATTTAAAATAAAGATTCCCTAATTCCTGTAAATTAGAAGAAACTTTTTAAGGTGTCATATTTAACAGTTTAGAACATATGGACATTAATTAACATATCTCGCTGGCCAAATGTATCTTGAAGTAACTTAAGTGCTGATTTATAGTTAATTCCTGTTATCGCAAAACCTTTAATGCAAGGAAGTGCATCACCACGAAGAAATAAATAAATACGAAAGTTTGTCAACATCAGAGAAAGAGGAATTTTTGTCAATTTAATTTTCGAATTGGACCCAAAAATTTAAATACTCTGATGGATCTCCATAATAAGTTAAAATTTTTCAATTTAGGTAATTTTGCAGTTATATTTGATCCGCATCGATTTGCTGGGGTTTCACGCAAATGACCAGATTCATGTTCATTTACACAATACGAATGCAAAGATTTTATTTTATTCTTTAATTTTGTAGAAGTGAAAACTATTTCTTCTGCAGATTCATCCATTTTCTGAATTTCCGATTCAATTGCATTAATATCTAAAAGATTTTCGATTTTACTATCGATAGATTTCATTTGTTCGTCTTTGGTTTGTAATTGCACCAAAAGACCTTCGACCTCATCCAGTTCAACTCCCGATTCGTCTAAACGTGTTTTTATTTTTGAAATTTATTTTGTAACTTGTCCTCTGTGTGAGGAACGTTTTTTCAATTTATCTAACCTATCTTTTGCTTTCTTTTCAGCCATAACTTTTACGGACATTAACTAACACAATCAGGTGATTTCCTTTCCAAACTCAAACAATTTTAAAACATACGTGGTTCAGAAATACAAATACAACACAACTAGTAACAAACAACTGAAAATGAAACTTAATTCAAACACACTCAAAACGACTCCCTTTACAAATCCAGTAATTTTAAAGCATTGGTGGTTCAGTGGTAGAATGCTCATCTGCCATGCGGGCTGCCCGGGTTCGATTCCCGGTCGCTGCACCATTTTGTTCCTACGAATGTTCGTGTTCAGAATAATAAAGGGCGATACGAAATTTACACATTCACATACATTTATTTTTCACGGACATCACAAGATAGATAGATACAAAACCAACTTACATCGCTCTACTAATGAACATATTATGGGTGTGTCCTCTAGTGGCGAAAATTCGGAACACATACAAAGACTAAAAAAATCTTTTTTTTTTTTTTTTGTATATAATGTACCTAACCTTCTTTTCAAAAAAAAAAGAAAAAAAAACTTATCTCATATGCTTTTTTTATATTGGAGAAGAATTCCTATAACTGAAAATGACAGCAAATTTTCTTGCCCGGAAAATCTGAAAGAAAAGAAGGGCCGCGGTGGCCTGGTGGTACGATCTCGACTTCGGAATCGGAGGGTTTAAGGTTCGAGACCCGATTCCACCGAAGAACCGTCGTGTAAGGGGGTCAGTTACACGTTAAATCCGTCCTGACCAAACGTCTTCCCGCTGGTGTGGTATGGTGTGGAGAGGGGGGTGCCAGCTCAGATGTCGTCCTCGTCATCTGACCGCGGTTCAAAATTACGAGGTCCGTCCCAAAATAGCCCAAGTGTTGCTTCAAACGGGACGTTAATATAACTTAACCTAAACCTGAAAGAAAAGAAATTTTAACCTCTTCACCATTCTCCCCTACGATTTCAAAATGATTGAGATTATGAAATCGAAAGAGGGTGGAAATTATAGCTGACTGCTTCTGTTCACTCGAAGGTGTGCGGAAAATTTTCAATAACCGTCAGCCGCGGCGATATATATGGGAATAAAGATTGAGTCCTAAGCTCCATCACCAACCACAATACGGCCCCTTCCGTAGGAGGCACGTCCTATCATCGGTTGTGATTGCCACTCCAAATCATTTTTGTATCCAACAGCGTGTTGATAATTAAGCATTATTTCGGAAGCTTCTCCTTTCCAAAGTCTGAGATACCCCCGGGAAATAAAGAGGATGAGGAATAAAATGCAACTAGTGTGAGCTTCGCAACAATGTTTTGCAGGCAAAAAGGCATTCAAAACCGTGTATTGAAAAACCTTGATCAATTTCATCTTCTAAAAAATAACAGCTGCTGAACAAACTTTTTAGAATTAAAAATTTTTCGTCATGATAAAGTGATAATTCATTAAATCTGAATTATCTTCTTTCCTTCACTGAAAAGGACTTGTGTGAAGATGAAAATTTCAATCCCCGCTTCTATTTTCCTTCTTCGTTTCAGGAAATTCTTCAGAAAGGGGAGCATTGATGCGATTCAATTGGAAATAAATATTGAAAATATTACATTAAATCTTTCAGGACAAAAAAAATTTTTTTTTAATTCTCTAATATTTATTAAAACACCCGTAAATAAGAAGAAAAAAATTACTGTCTAAAAAATTTTTTTATCCGATTTTTTCTGAAATTGTTATCCGTAGTTTATGAAGCTCCCACTTAATAAACTAAATAATTGTATCGTAAAAGGAATTATTATTGCAGAAATAAAAAAAATTTCTAAAACAGTGATTCTTTTCTTTTTTTTTCCAGCTGTGAACTTCTTTAGTTTAAAAATATTTTTAAGTAAAGAAAAAAATACTTATTCATTAAATTAAAATTAATATCTTAGTGAACTTATTTCCGTGACAAAAATGTTTTCATCGCACTAGGACTGAGTAAGGGGATGAAAAGTATGAATAACTATTAGAGGAGAAAGCGATTCACTTTTAAATAATTAGTTTAATGATTGCTGAGGAGAAATACGGAATCTCATTATTTGCAATCAGATCGTACTGAGACGCAAGTGTTCACAAATAAGAAAACAAAAACCGGCAATTCCATGATATCTACCAAAATTGTTTTATTTTAAAATTAAATTACTAAGAACTACCTTTGGGTTCTACACTCATTGAATTTTTATAAAATAAAATGAATGTTGGATGTAGAAAAAACACAGTTCTAAGCACGCAGTCTAGATCTAAAGTGCAAAAAGGTCATCTCTCAGGATATTATTTATTCCATAAATTTACGTCTCGCTTTAAGGGGTGTTACGAGGGTTGTTTGGGAGCAGTTTCAGCTCTGTTAAGATGATAATGAAGAGGAAAAAGTCATTCTCTGTCTCTCTTTCTCGCTTTAAAGTTCTGCACAGAATTAACAGCTGAACTTCTGCTCATGCTTACATATTTGATATGCTCTTGTCCTGCATACCAGATAGATTTTCTATAAAATCGAATCCAAAACCCAGGATCCCAGGATCTTGAAATCACGCTTCTAATCCTACAACCCCATCCCACCCTCCTTTTTACTTTCAAATGGAGAATTAGTGATTTAGCAGGTGTAAAGCTTAAATTACAAAATTCTTTTTTAATATAAGCATGACCCGTATTACTCCAGTTTACAAAGTTAAATTATCAATAAATCTTTAAATACCTCAAGAAATGTTTGTTCAATACTCAATAGAAATAAGCCAGCGAGTGCCAAAAACTTTTTTACATATACCACCCACCCACCCTAAAAAAATATTAACCTAAAAAAAGCTTCGAACGGCAGTGGCGTACGATAGTTACGAAATATTAACTTTGGGCGTGTTTAGCATCTTTATTGAATAAATCTTACTCTCCTTGGCGAGGTTTTTGTTGTTGTTTTGTTTGTTTGTTTTCTTTTTTAGCGCTTAGTCCCTGGCATGTGATTAATAGTGTCCGAAAATCCAATTTGTGTTCTGGTCGCTTTTTTCCAACAGATTGAAACAAAAATTTGACGCACAACTATACTTGTAGACATAAAAATCACACTCCAAATTCGATGTATTTAAGTCATTGTGTTTTTGAGTTATCGCGTTTGCATGTTTCTGAAAGTACAGACAGAAAAACTGTCAACTCCTTGTTGGAATTGGCTAAAATTTTGATAAGTGTTAACACCATAAATGCTAAATCTGTGTACTGAATATTATCCATCTAGGTCTCTTCCTTTCGTAATTATCGTGCTAACTTAAATCCTTCTTCTAAATAGATTTTGTTCAAAACTGGAAGAAAATCTACAAATTTGGTGTAAAGACCTTATGCTAAATTTCCCCCTTCTAGCTCAAGGCATTTTTGAGTTATCTTTCTTACATACAGACGTAATGCCAAAAATATATTTTACGAACTCAAGGAAGTCTTAACCGTGGAGTTTCATCAGAGTTTCGGGTTCGAATTTTTTGACGATTACAATATTTTCTCTAGACTTCTTATCCAGGAAAGTAAAAACGGATATCTTACTGGTTGGCTTTAGGAAAGACGATTGTTGAGAATGAATCAAAAATATCTTTTCTGGCACAATGCCAAATCATTCATTTCTTTATCTTGTCATTAAACTGCTTTGCGAATATATGAATTGATCCCATCTCTTTGCTAATGGACGGAGAAATCCATTTGATAATGCTAACGGAAAACGGATAACTGTCTGTTCCTCGAGAAAACTTTGTGGTAGTTCTCCCCCCCCCCTTCTTCGAGATATAAACAATCCTCCCAAAAAAACAAAGGAGTCTTAAAAACAGTCGACACGGATGTCGCTGTAGTCTCGTTTCTGGGATGTGGCCTAAATTCTCCTCTTCATTCCTTTGTTCTTTTGCCTTCAATGACAAATCTCGGGTTACAGAACGCGGAAACCTTTTATAGAAGCAAGAGCAGGGTACGGACTCCCGGAGGAGCAGCATGCCGAACCGTCTTCCACTCTATCTCGGCTTCAACTGTCTCTCCACGACGGTTCGTGTCAGTTTTACCGTGGTTAGGCTTAAGAAAAGGGTTGGGTTTTGTTCTAAATTTTTAGGCCGAGGTCCAACGTTAATGTTTTGAAGGTCTGTTTGGATGATTTTATACGGTCGGCCACAGATGTAGCGCTGTGAAAATAGTAAATGAAAAGAGAGATAAATAAATGCCAAAAGAGTTGAAACATTTTACCGATGACATTTTATTGCTCCCGTTTTATAATATATCGATAGATTGGATGTCCTTTCTCTCCAAAGGTTCTAAAAAAAGAATAGTACATTAAAGCATGCTACATTATCTGTAAACATGTATAGTTTCAAGAAAATGGCTTTGATAAATATAGAAAATGAGATTTTATTGTTAGTTCAGAAAAAAGAATTGAGACAAATAGAGGACGTAAAATGTACTCTTATCTGCTGAATATAAATGCTGATGGTTAAGTTTTACAAATTTTTCAATTTTCCCGAGTAAATTTCCGAAATTTTTATTCCTTCAAAAATTTTGCCAAGCGTTTTTACTTTTAATTCGAAATTGAAAGAATTACAATGGTTCTTTATCAGGTTTTTGTCTAACATCCTAATTCATTCAATTTTCTGGACCATGTTATAGTATTGTAAGGGGTATTGAAAAACAATTTGACAATTTTTGCATATAGAATGTCAAAAGGATGTATTATTACGAAGATTAGGTACTTTCAGATCAGAAGGTAAAAAACATGCATTAGAATAAAGTTGTAACTTTTTAATGTGCAATGAATAATATATAACCAGAATATATTCGTGATGCGTAATCAGTTCATATTTTTAATTTTTAGCTGAATTTTCTTATTAAATTATAAACGTTGCATCTTTTATTATTATTACTTTTCTTACTGAAAATTACTTATTGAGAAATTATTGGATTCATTAAAAAACGCAAATTTTGCCTTTCTCGTGTTTTAAATATTGTATATCAATATGTTTATGAACACGCAAATTGAAATCCACTTACAGCTAGACAAATAAAATTTGGCATCTATGTTGCCACCAAAATTTTAGATATGCATTAAATATTATACTACATCGCCAACGGGAACGCACTTCCTTTTTTTTCTCATTTTTTTCGGATATATTATGAAATTTGGTTTTAAAAAATCGCCTTATTTGGGAAAAAAATTAACAAAAATGGAACGAATTAAATACATTTGTCAGTGTGTGAAATTTGCAAATGGAATCGAACATTTCTTGAAATTTTCGAAAAAAGTAAAAAAGTGGATTTGACAGTTTCATACCACAACTTCTTAAGTTCTTAAACAGTCAAACCATACAGACGAATTTTTGTTAAAATTAAGTTGACGAAAATTCATTTTCTTCAGGTTCGAAAAAAAAAATTCTTGAATGGATCATATCTTTAAGAGAAAATATCATAAAAAAATAAAAAAGTGAAAAAGTTTATTAATAATTTTAAATTTAACTGAATTTTTCAAAGATTTTTTTTCTATTAGTCTAGAACATTTTGTTTCATAACACGCTAGCAAAATTCATGTTATATCAAGATCCTAATGTCTGCACATAACACGACAAATACAAATCGAAGGAATCTAGACGAATCATTTTGGTATACAGATTTAATATCTATGTATTGTATACAGCTATCAAATTTTGAACGAAATCTAACAACAAAAAAATGTACTTTCAGAAGTATGTAAACGTGATGATTTAAAAACGCAATGGCTTAAATCTATCAAATTTGGTACGTGATTTCGTGACTGCAAATGTAGTTCTGCGACAAGTTTCATTTTCAATCGGTTGGGGAAAATCCCGTCTGAAACGCAAATTTATCTTTATTACTAGAAAGTTTTGGGGTGCACCATTCCCACTGATTGACTTATCATAGCCCATTTCAAATTTTAATAATATAGTTCAATCTCATTAGAACTTAGTATTTCAAGATTTTAATCATTGTAGGTAAAAGTTGAAAATATTTACTCTTCGGTATGTTTTACAAAGTCATCATTTGGTATTGTTACGAAATTTTCTTTACCGGGGTTCGTTTGGATAGTGGGAGTGATATGATGTAAAGAACGCTCAATCAGAAGGCAGAAGTAGAATAAAAACAACGACGTTTATTTACACGAAGACACACAGGACAGCACAAAAGCGTCAACTATATACAGCTACAGAAGACGATTATCTTCACCCGAGACGTGTAGCATACAACAGCACACACAGCAGCATACAACCAGAATCTACTGCAGACAGTAGCGCACAGCTCAGTTCAGCACTAGCTTGACTCAGTCGCTTCCGACTACTCCGTCTTCTACTTCTCCTACTCTGACTCGGATTACTGACTTGACTTCTCTGGCAGCTGCAGCCCCTTTTATAGGTCTCAGGAGGCGAGGCTAGAAGACTCTCAACCAATCAGGAACGTTCGAGGCGTATCTCGGTTCCTACTGGACGGATCGGGTAAATTCTCGAAGTTTCGGGTATTATCTATTTTGGCGCCAAAGTCGCCAAATTGGTCGCCAAGTCGCCAAATGGTCGCCAAGTTTGTCGCCAAGCTCTGGGACCCCGACGCGCTAGTCCCATTCAGATGACTGTAAAACTTTCTTTCTATTGATGGAACAAAATATGTTGGGAAGCCGAATTGCAGGTTTGTAACAGTATGTTTAGAATCATCCAGTATGGAGCAATCGGGACGTCATTACAACTTCAAATGAATCATGCTTTCGGAATTTTTTTCGAAACTCAAAAAATATTGTATACGAAAACATTGTTCGTTTCGCGAGCAGTTAAATCTGGAAAGTAGCCTACTCTCCTATTGAGTAATATCTAGAACAATGGAACGTTGTCTCATCAGTTTTAAAAACTAAATTATTTCCCCCTTGAGTTGAAAGTCCAATCTGATTCACGCACATCTGATGCTCTTGTTGCGATACTTGTATTGAGTCCTGCAGAGGATGATTTTATTCCTGAAACCATTGCATATGTTTCTGACTTATGCCAAATAAAAATGAATGAGCCAGCTGAAATAACATCAACAAATTCTGCTGACGTTTATAAAGAAGTACTTTAAAAAAATCAACAATATCAAAAAAATCCTTGTTTTTTAAGTGTTAATTAACTTCAATAGTTTGTTATGAGGAATTTTTTAGCTTGATTTTTTTTTATTCATTATTTTTCTTTCTTACTCTAATTGCCTATTCTTAGCAAATTGTGTTAATGCGTTAGAAAATATATAAAAGCTTATATATATTATTGTTAATGCGCTAACAATAATATAATCTTTACTGACGGGGAGATTTTTAGATTGAGAACTCAAAAACTAAAAGTTTCAACAAAATCTCGAGGTAAAATGTAATGATAATTAGAATAATTTCTCTTTTCATACACAAATAGAAAAGTAAAAACAAATAAATAAGCATAAAAAGCATAGTATAATTACAAGTAACGAAAAGACGCATTCATAACATTTATTGAAAATGTTTGGGACACAGAGATTGAATATTTATGTCATTAAAAGTAAAAGGCAGCTAATTTTATGTTAGTTTCTAAAATTAAATTTATCTTTAGAATTGCCGAGAACTATACCTGAATAAAAATAGTTGCCATAAAACTGAACGAAAAATAGGCAAACTCACAAAGAATGCCATGCGTCTGGGATTTTTTTTTTTTTTTTTTGTCATCTATTTAAAAGAATGGGCTTTCACGTTCAATTTTTAAAATCTTATGCTTCAAGGAAAATTAAAAAATCACATGTTTGCAGTGAGGTACAAAGATAAATTGAGATGTAAGGGGCAAGAATTAGAATACCTCAGATCAAAGTCCAAGGGGGTACAAGGAAAATAAATAATTGTACATTTATTTCAAGTTACAATACCAAAAAATGACTAAGGGAGACAAAACAAAGATCAATAGTATTTATCATTTTCAAATCACTGCGAAGCATACAATACGATTTAAATTTCAGGATTTGGAGTCTTTGACAAAGAACTATATTAAAAGCTATTAGAAAGAAAACATCTTATTTTTTATAAATGATTACCTGTAGCTTGAATTAAATGAAATATTTTGAAACAAGCTTCTTTCATATCAGAATCCATGACTGTATATTAAAAATGTGCAATTTAAAAAATTTCGAATCACATTTGTTAGCGCTTCAACCAACTCTCCAGCTAAACAACTAAATAACGATGCATTCAAAAAAATTCTTATACATTTAATTAACGTTCTTTTTAATTAGATACATTTTTCAGAAATGTTTTACATTAAAAAATTGCTTATAAAAATCCTTGATTCTGTAGTTATTTTATTCAATATAAAAAATTTGTTTATAAATTTTTTGTACTATATTTCAGTTATCTTAAAAAATTATTATTTCGTGAAAAAAATTTCTGAAAGCGAAGCTCAAAGAAGCTCCTGTAATAAACATGATTTTACAAGTTTCTTCTATTAAAGCAAAAAATTATATATCACATAACTTTTGCCTTAATAACAGAAAGTTAAGTCACTGCCTAGTAATTGCATCCACTCAAGAAAGTCAATGAACACAATGAGGCAAAGTAAACAATTATCTGTGCGTTCTTACAAGAGATTATATAAACTGATTCAACTTTATTCAATTTTATCCCGAACTTTTAGTTTGATTTGATTCTCACTTACAAAAAACACTTGTATTTTAAATAGAATAAGAACATTGAATACAATACAATGTTAGCAGTGTTAATATCCTGTTTTTTGAAGTTATACGAAGGATGTTACCGGAAAAGTAATTATAATTTATCAAAATAATGTATTTCTAGAACTTCAAGAAAATCTGTTCTGTAGTGAAGCTCTTATATCTTCAAACGCGTTATTAAAATGTGTTGTGAAAAACCACTAATATAAAAAAAATAGTGAATCATCAAAAAAATACTTCTAATATGCAGATAAAAATACTACATAATACAGATAAAATATACAGATTTAATTATAGATATTCAGATAAAATTTACAGATTTAATTACA
Source organism: Argiope aurantia (assembly GCA_026543865.1). Lineage (NCBI taxonomy): Eukaryota > Metazoa > Arthropoda > Arachnida > Araneae > Araneidae > Argiope > Argiope aurantia. The sequence continues at coordinate 41,651 of JAPMOR010011948.1, read as the reverse complement.
GATATATAGATTAGAGATAAATACACAAATTTAAAGATATACAAATTTAATATACAGATAAAAAACTTCTCATAATTAGCTATTGAAATTTTGGTTGAATTTACCATATATATTACACCGCTTTCTCCGTAGAACCGCTATGTACTATTTCTGATGAAATTTAAAACCGCGGGGTTAAAATTTAATATTCCTAATACGATACAGAAGTTACCCTTGCATGGAATTTTGTGCAAAATATGACTGATATACGATTTATTTAACTGCCCATGTGCTACTGGAATGAAATTATACAACGCGCTTATGAATAAAATTTGGCATATTAACTTTACATAAAATTTGAATATGTATAAATTTTTTAGCCCAAATCTACCATAGAATACATTGTCTATTCTTCCTTGTGTGTATGTGTGTGTAATGGTATCTCTTAATTTAATTTAAACCCTCGTTAATTTCCTGTTGTTTGTCAATTAATCTATGTTTTATTCTGATATTATTTTCTAAACCAAATCCCACATTTTTATTTAATTATTTTTAACATGCATTTTAAAAACTTTGCTGAGTCTAGAATTCTCAGGCTCCGAATGAAGGAATAAAAATCACTGACACCCTTGCATTTCTTTCATTGATACCTAAGTTTCATTCATGAATCGACACGTGTCAAATAATTCTTATAAGAATCTCTTAGCAAAAGCTCTAATTTCTCACATTTTCGTTTCTTTCATAGCTATACGTATATTCTTCAATCATATATGTTTTATTGTGTGTGTTTTCTTTAAAGAAAAATAAAAATAAAAAAATGGAATGCTAACTGGAACAATTAAGTAGAACATAACACAATTTCCTTTCATATGCTCTCTCACTGAATGCATTCATAGTGACATCTAGATAACTCTGAGAAGTAGTCAAAATTTTTTTCATTTAAGATTGTAACTGAATCAAAACTCACAGTGTGTAGTTAAGAAACTTTCTTAATGCTTTATCCTAACAAACCTAATTAATGCAACTAAGATTAACTGCAATTTATAACTGCAGTTACCATTTCTACGAAATAAAATGCATGCAAAAATTTAAGTAAGAAAATTCCATCCAAAATCATATCTGTAAAAATATAAAAAATGCAATTTTTGAATAGTTGGTCATTGTACGTTTACAAATTATTTTCTTACAACCTAATCCTCATAAATCATTCTAACTCATAAATCATTTACTTATTTCATATTTCAAATTCTAATAAAAAAAATTGCCAGGCTATAGGAAAAGCTATTAGTTATTTCAAGGCATTTAGGGGATTATATAAAATTTTGATCTATTAGTGAAAAAAATATCAATGCAGCAATTTTCAATATTCTCTTCCTCGTCAAATAATAAGGAATGAATGAATGTCGAAACATGTTCTTAAATGTTGAGAAACCATGAAGAGAGAACTTAAGTGAAATAATCAAAAGAATAAGATAATTTTAGATACATTTTAAAAAATTAAACTGCATTTTTAAATAATAAAATTGTTTGAGAATATGCGTTCATTCTTGTAAGCAAATATATCTCAACTTTTGAGGAGACTAAATTGTGAAATTTGAATTGTTTGAAATTGCATTCTATAATATTTTCGAAATTTTTAAAATAAGTTGAAGAAAATAAAATTAATTTATAGAGAAAGTAATGAACATAAGTAATTATTAATACTTATTCATAATAGAAATTGGCTAATTCAAAGTTCATAAAATAATAATAAAAATTTTATTTTTCCAAAATTTCGACCTTAGAAAATCTGATTTTAAAAAAGTAGTATAGAAAAATAAAATAGAAATTTTTAAGTTAAAAATATAATTAAAGATTCGTTTATAAATAAATGGATTAACAGTAAATAATTTTAATGGCACAAAAATAATTTTTATAAATATTTAATTGTTATTAAACAGTATGCAGCATTTTAATTATAATAGTTCTTCAACAAAACTTCAAAGTATACAATATAATTTAGCTGTAAGATGTTGATGAGTCTTTTACACAGTAACTGCTACGAATTTTTAAAATTTATTTTATCTATAAACCAGGTCAGGTGATCAAAAATGTTCTGACATATATATTTAAAAAAAAATCGTAAATTAAACTTTCTGTGCAATTTTTTTTTTTTTTTTTTTGCAAACTTTTAATTTTTACATCGCATTATCAATAATAAGTTCTAATTATAGACAATATTTCAGCAGTATGTTAATCGAAAATTTAAACTATCAGAAAAATTCGAATTACTGATGCATTTGAATTAAATTAAATGCAAAATTTTTACAGGACATTTCAGTTAATACACACTAAAAATAGTGTTTTTTTTATTTCAATCATTTTCTACTTGCTAATCTCAAAATAGATTGCTTCTCAAACTAACTACCAAATAGCGTCACTTGTCTGAAACCGAAATTTAATTTTATCAATGATTCATTTATAAATTACTTTGGAAAATATATTAAAATAGCTTATTTCCATTCAAAATTCATACACGCACAAAATTTCAATCTTCTAGCACATTAGGAAGTCAAAAATTCTATATTTACAAATATGAAAAACAAATCAAGTTAAATAACAATGTTTAAAAATATTGGAACTATCCAAACTACTTTGCATTATAAATCGTAAATCGAGCGTTTTTTTATGTTTCAGCAAATCTGATTATCATATTAAAATTCGTTTAGCAGTGACTGAAAATAAGAGTCTCGTGGACTTCATTATAGGGCCAATTCCTTAGTCACACTTTGAGCATTTCTCTTGGCTAAAATTGTATTGTTTATTCAGAGGGTTGCAGGCCAATAACTATTCCTTTATTTCAAGCAATAGCCTCTTTTCCTTTGTCTCTTGGTGACTCATGCCCTCCCCCAGTTCCTTCGAGGAGAGAAGAAAGAGGGGGAGGTGGCTCTTTTTCTATCTAATTCTATAATTAACCCCGCTCGAGATGCCAGAGAGAATGTTATCCGGTGGTGAATAACCTTCCATCCGAGCTGAAACATATTTTTAAACTCACCGCCACAAGTTGTTGTTTTGCCTTTGCACCATTGTGAGCAGCAATCACACGACCCGCCGCCATGAGCAGGAAGCATATGGGAAAGGGAAATGTATCTTATTTAAAATCAAGACCGAAAAGCTGTGCTTTATTTTCTTTACTATATTAAAAAGCGGGAAAACTAGAAAGAGAACGCTCATATGTTCCAAGTTAAAAGAAAGTGGAATTCAAATAGTTCTATTTTTGATTTCAAAATCAAATATAATAATATTTTTACCATTCCCTACATTTTTTTTCCAATCTTAACAATTTTAATGACTGTCTAATATGAATGATTGGTTTGAATGAATTTTACTATTCTTATTGAAGCTGAAAAATTATTTTTTCCTATAAATGAAAAAAATGATAATATTTCTTCATTTATAGGCTTATTTCAACCCAACATTACATGGCTTTTATTTTATTAAAAAAAAATACTTGCCAAAAAAACACAGAGAAATAAACGGAAGAATTAAATTCAAGCTTATATTTTCCTTCAAGATTAATTAATTGAAGAAGTTACCTACTTTAAGTCGAAAATCTAATAATAAAATCATGGCGCACTCGAATTCAGTTTAGCGTTTTCTAAAAATGAAATGACGTAACCTATTTTTCAGTCGCTTCTAGACATAAAATATATATTACGACTCGTAACCTAATTTTACAAAATCATGAAAGCTAGCGATTATGATGAAGATTTGGTAGAAAATTCATAAATATTCTTTAAAAATTAAAATATATCCGAAAGCTAATTAAATTCCTTTTTTTTTTCTATTTATATCACCAGCAGTTCACACATTTAAGACTTTTGCTTTTACTTCTCGATTTTATTTTATTTATTTATTTATTTATTTTCATTTAAGGAAAGGTTTTTGACGTTTTAATGCTCTAATAAAACCAAATTCTTAAAAACATTTTTAAAATTTTTTTTGTCTTTAATGTATTTTATAAATTATTATTATCCTTTTGATGAAACATGATAATAAATTTTTCTCACACTCATTGCCAGATGACAATATTTGTACTGAAAAAATAAATTAAATTAAACAGTTAGTTTACTATTATATTCGAGAAATTTTAAAGCATTTAATGGAACAAAGAATATACATATCTCTACATAATTTCAAAATTTTAGCATATTAGGAAGTGGATAAAAATTAAATTATAGAATTGCATCTTTGCAAACATGGAAGAAATGAAGTTAAATAAAAGCGTTTTACAAATATAAAGAGGGAAATTGTATTATAACTGAAAAAAAAGTGAATTCTTAACGAATGATAAATGAATGCTAAGTCATTGATCCCCGACCTGGAGAGGAACATGGGAACAACATTTGGCGATTTTAAAGACAAAAATTAGTCTTCTGAAAAATATAAGAATAATAACGATATCTCTGTAAAGATAAGATTTGTAAAGTATAAGATCTATAAAGTAAAAAATTTATTCTTCTAGAAAATTCGATATCCTGTCGAGAGCCTATTAAAAATATATTCAAATTGAAGAAGGAGTTGTCTTTTTGTAATGGTAATCCCAAACGAATTCTCTGTTTTCTATTTAGCGATTTGCCGTCTGCATTTACTGTTGCTGTCTACAAATACTTTTTTTTTTTTTTTTTTTTTTTTTGCTACCTGAGGTTCGTGATTCTTGTGGAAAAAAAACTCCGTTATCTATCACCAAGCTTATTTGATTTCTTGCACAGTCCATCCACCAGCAATTACTGTAAAAATATTCTAGGAAAAAGTGTTTGTATATTTTATTTCTTGTTGTCTATTTAAAACATTTATTTCCTTTAGTTAATTATCTTATGTTAAAGATAGTGACTATTTCATTTATTTTTATATGCATTAAAAAAGGGCGTGTAATTAATCCTTCTGCCCTGATAAATTCTAACATTGTTAAGCAAAGTAAAACGTAATACTTTCACTTGCATTGGATAAATGAAGTATGGTATAATATCTATGACAAAAATCGATAGCAGCTATTTTATTTTAATTATTTGCTTACCTAGTTTTCTACCTTTATTACGTCGAGTCTGAAATTGGTTTGACACTCAAAATAAACGAAGCAGCAAATAAGACTGTAATTGTTTCATTAGCAATCAATATATAAAAAACGCTATATGTGGCACTAGGATCATTGTTATTAATTATTGTTAAATAGCATCAGTTAAAAATAATTTTAAAAAACTGTTTTACCAGGGGGGGGGGCATGGAGTTGAAAACTGAGATCGGGATGAGATTTAGTATAATGATGGTATACATTTAGAATGTTCATTCATGAAAATATTAAAACGCAATGGCTAGTCAATTTCGAGAAAATGGTACTCAAACTTTTGGTAACGCTTAGATACTGATAACTTGACTCACGGCTCGATGATCCCGATGGCACGGTTGTCGAGGTAACCGTCTCATATGCGGAAGATCAGGGTTCGAACCTGGCTAGGATTTTCTTTTTCTTTTTTTAATAACTTTTATTCAATTAAATATTTACATTTTTAATTAATAAGTTTTTAATTTTTTCTTCCTAAATAAATATTTATTATCAAAATACATAATAATAAAATCAAAATTTTAAAAGAAAATATTATAAATGCAGGTGCATTTTTTAAACAAAATAAATTTATTTAAATTTAATTAACTATTTACAGATAGTTTTAATTAATATGCTACTTATTTTATGCAAGGATAAATATTTAGTATGTTAATACTTAAATTGTAATTTAATATTTAAAAAAATAGTAATAAATGGTAACAACTATTAATTATAAATACTCGCATTGTAAAAAATTATTCAATATTTCTAAAAAATTATCCTATATACATTTACTTTTAATTATATACAAGAACCAGAATGGTAACTATAGTAAAAACATTGGAAGAAAAATATATTTCGATATCTAGCACAACTGATAAATGATAATTATCAACAAGAGCAAGGTTTCTTTAAGAGATCTATGAAAAAACAAACTTCATTGGCATTTAAAAATATCTCTCTTTCATCAAAAAGTTGGGCAGCGTACCATGCATACCTTATCATCTTATTGAAAAATGGTGATGACAATTGATGGTTACAATTGGTTGAATTTTTACACTGTCTTCGCAAGAATTTATGTCTTGATCATGTTCGATTAAATAAGAATTTTGTATACGCTTTGAACCATCTGCCTACGCATTCAATAAATTAACACCTAAACTCGGTTATTTCTTTTGATTACTGCAGCTGGGAATGTTTGCTTACATATTTAACAAATATCAGCTGCTCCCTTCAATTTTTGATATAAATACAGCTTTATTGATAATTTATTATTATTAAAATCTAAGAATTGGAAAATTAATTGTTTAAAAATGATGCAAGCAAGTTAAAATATCTATAGCCGTTAATGTTACGTTTTTAATTATTTTTCCTTTAAACATTAAATTATAATTTAAGTATTAAAAAAATAAACCTTTATCCTTGCATAAAAATAAATAGCATATTAATTAAAACTATCTGTAAATAGTTAATTAATTTAAATAAATTTATTTTGTTTAAAAAATGCATCTGCACTTATAATATTTTCTTTTAAAATTTTAATTTTATTATTATGTATTTTGATAATAAATATTTATTTTGGAAGAAAAAAATTAAAAACTTATTAATTAAGAATATTTGTAAATATTTAATTGAATAAAAGAAAAAATCCTAGCCAGGTTCGAACCCTGACCTTCCGCATACGAGACGGTTACCTCGACAACCGTGCCATCGGGATCATCGAGCCGTGAGTCAAGTTATCAGTATATAAGCGTTACCAAAAGTTTGAGTACCATTTTCTCGAAATTGACTAGCCATTGGGTTTTAATATTTTCATGAATGAACATTCTAAATGTATACTATCATTATACTAAATCTCATCCCGATCTCAGATTTCAACCCGTGACCTCCCCTTGTTCATTTCTATTTCATTGAACGTTCTTTCAATTGCACTGAATTCAGCATATGGCTTAAATAATCAATGAAACTGCCAATGTTAGTAGAATTTCTCCGCTGTGTCGTTAAAAACTTCATTCAATCTGGGGAAAGAAAATGTAAAAGAAGTCAAGGTGGAAGTAATAGGCGTCAGGCAAAGTTGAATCCAAAGCGAAAATAGACTGAACAATCGCCAAATGGATAATCGCTGTAGTGAAAGCTTATAAGTCAGTTAAAAGCTGCGCTGCACGAGCAATTGCTTTTGTATCGTGGTCATGTTACTGGAATGCGAACCACAAGGTCCCAGGTTCTATCTTCGCTCCTCCCTAACAGCCATAATTAGTGACCTCAGACGATGAACCTTGAACCTTCATACAGCTGTTGTGGCGCCATCTACCCACAGCAACCCAAAAGTCGTCTGACTCGGGCAGCAACACAAAGTCGTCAGACTCACTTGACGCAGCAACACAAAAAAGGCCGCAGCAACCCAAAAGTGTCCAGAGTCACTTGATGCAGCAACATCATCAGCAACCACACACGCTCGCCATAACGCTTAGCGCTACTCAGAGGGTACAGGTGCAATAGACTCAACAGCTAAAACATCAACAGTCATATCGTTTGTCTCACCTACGATTCACTGGAGGGAGAGTCTGTAGTGAAAGCTCATAAGCCAGTTAACAGCTACGCTGAACAAGCAATTGCTTTTGTATCGTGGTCATGCTACTGAACTGCGAACCACAAGATCCCAGGTTCTATCCTCGCTCATCGCGCAATTCATTCGCTACATCGCTATGACTAGGCTACGGAAACTTATGTGCATATCTTCCAAAATTATTGTTCCGCAAAAAAGGATTTTTGATTCACCTAAAATACAAAAAATAGTCCTACAAGAGAATCGGATGAATGACGCCAAGTGATAACTTTTTAACACACAATCAATCGCTAAAAATTTTTTAAACACAAAATCACATTTTTTAACACAAAATCAATCGCTAAATTAAAAAAAAAAGTCTTGTTATATTTGCTAGTTTCGCGAGTTTATAACAGATTTAGCAGGATTTTTCCGCTTTAACGAGAACCGAGAGAGTGTGTGTGTGTGAGCGCTCTACAGGTTATAAAACTTAACCTATAATTTCGAAAATATATACTTTTGAGGGTAGAAAGGCTTAATTCAGATCTGTTGTATTAGAATTTAAAAGGAGTAAGAATTAGGGCTGAATTTTGGTCTCTTTCGTAATAACAAAATAATAATTTCATGAGTTGTTACTAATAACTAGTGAAAGGTGGAAGTATTCTGCATTGATTGTTTGAAAATGGCAACATCATATGCGCTTAGAAAATGTAAACAAATTGAATCCAATAAACAATTTGTTGAATGTTTAATGCATTTAAATGTAAATAAATTTTTTTAAGGTTGTATGTGGAAAATTTCATACTTAAATGGGTAAAAAAGATCTTTGTTTGTTTGATGTCGATGGAACCTTGACTCTTTCTCGCCAAGTACTTTTGTTTTTAATAAAAATCCAAATACATTTAGAAAATATGTACAATGGCTCAAAAAATTGAGAGTACACATTACTTTTACTTGATAAATCCGACTTTCAATATAAATAACACATTACTGGGAAGTGCAAACATGTTTTTATTTTTACACATAACAAATGGTTTCAGTTAGAATAAAAATATAGTAAAATCGATGAAAAACTTTTAAATTGAAAAGTTTCAGAAGCATTTTAAATAAACATACGCAGAATTTTGCCTCCAAAAATTGAGAATACACCAATGAAATTCTTGTAATATCTCACATTGAAAGAACGTGTCAGTATTTAGTTGCATGTCTTCTGGCTTTTATAATGGCCTCTAAACGTCGTGGTACAGATTCGACCAATTTTTGGTGGTATCTGAAGAAATTTTACCAAATTCTTCTTGGACCACTTGTTTTAATTTTTTGGTTGTTTTGTTTCTAATTTTGTGTTTTTGAACCACTTTTTCGAGTGTGGCCCATGAATATTGAATGGTATTGATGTCAGGGTACTGTGGTGGTATGTGTAACTGTTGTTTAAAATGAAAAAGACACCAGATTTTGACGTTACGTGCATTCTGTTTGGAGTCGTTGCCCTACTGGAAAATGTAATTTCCATCTAAACTCAAATCTTTAACACTTTCCTTTAGATTTCTGCAACCGTATGGTTCATCCAACTTGTTGCAGAAGCTTTTCAAATCATAGGCAGAAATGTAAGTGCTGAAACTATGTGAAATGCCATTAGACAAGCTGGATATAAAATTCGCATTGTTGGAGAGAAACTGTTTATCAGCTAACAAATTCAGAAACCGCATTTGAAGTTTGCAAAAACTCATCAATTGAAGACTAATAACCTTTGGAAGAAAGCTATATTTAGTAATGAAAGACAACTCAACATTTTTGGCAGTGACAGCCATCGTAGTATATGGAGAAAGCCTAACACTGCTTTGGATCCAAATAATTTATGTCCTACGGTTAAATATGATGGTGACTCCGTCATGATTTGAGGTTGCATGGCTTCATCCGGTGTAGGAAATTTAATTTTTATAGATGTCATTATAAACAATATGGTTTACTTAGATATATTTCACAGAAATCTAAAGGAAAGTGCTAAAAATTTGGGTTTAGATGGAAATTTCATTTTCCAGTAGGACAACGATCCCAAACAGAATGCACATAACGTCAAAATCTGGTGTCTTTTTCATTGTAAACAGCAGTTACACATACCACCACAGTACCCTGACATCAATGCCATTGAATATTCATGGGCCACACTAAAAAAAGTGGTTCAAAAACACAAAACAGGAACAAAACAACCAAAAAATTAAAACAAGTGGTGCAAGAAGAATGGGGTAAAATATCTTTAGATACCACCAAAAATTGGTCGAATCTGTACCACGACGTTTAGAGGCTATTATAAAAGGCATGCAACTAAATATTGACATGTTCTTTCTATTCGAGATATTACAAGAATTTCATTGGTGTATTCTCAATTTTTGGAGGCAAAATTCTGCATATGTTTATTTAAAATGCTTCTAAAACTTTTCAATTTAGAAGTTTTTTGTTGATTTTTCTTTATTTTTATTCTAAATTAAACCATTTGTTATGTGTAAAAATAAAAACATGTATGCACTTCCCAGTAATGTGTTATTTATATTGAAAATCGGATTTATCAAGTAAAAGTAAGATGTACTCTCAATTATTTGAGCCATTGTAGTTGATTGAGAATTTTTTTTTTGTTGTTGTTGTTGCAAGTCTTTATAATCTATGTGAATCTTGAATTATACAAGAATTGTTCAGAAATTTATAAATCATTTTACGATTTTTTAATAGCCTATCAAGATGCAGACAAAATTTTTCTTGTCAGAACTACATAAAAAAGTAGCGATTGGTTTGGTTGGAGGATCAGATCTAAATCAAATTCAAGAACAAATGGGAGATCCAAAACGTGAGTTCTTTTATGATGTCTATATCAACATTTAAAAAAATCTTGAGTAAATATATATATGATATATTATCATCAGAAAAATATATATTTCCCAAATAATTCATCATTATATAACATTTTCATAGGATTCAAACAAAGAATGCAATTATTTGAAATATTCAGCAAATAGTATAGTTTATATTAAAACTTGCTCTGTGGTAAATTTAAATTTGTATTTACTAAATTAAACATATTTCTACTTTTTTAAATGTTTCCTTGGGAAACATTATAATTTTTAAAAGTATTTCAGAACTTCTATTCCTTGTCTTTCAGTATTCTCATTAAATAATTAGAATGTCATTCATGATATTTACAGATTTAAAACTATATTATAAATTTTTGAAGAACTATTATTTTGTTAAACTGTATAAGCAGTCATAGATTTGCAATAAAAATAGTTTATAATCATATATTTGTATTAAATTAATTTTGTGAATATATAGATAAACAAGATGACTAATTAAATATCAACAGGCATTAATATTATAAAATTTGTCATATCACTGTCATTCTTATTTCTTGAAAGAAATAAAATTTTGTTTAGGTAAAAAATATCAAGATGAATTTTAAATCTTATATATTTCATACTTCAAAATAAGTTAAGATAATAATAAAAAAAATGTATCAATTTGTAAACATGTTGCCAAGAATATTAAATGAATTATAAAATTACATTTGCAAAGTTAAATAAATATCTTTTTAGGTAAGAATTAACTATGCATGCTATAATTCAACAAACTGAAAGTAGGCCAATGAATAAATTTAAGCAGAATGACTCAATTTGTTTAAGTTTATATGGTATATTTTATAGATCTGAGATTACACTAGACTTATTTATGCAGATTCTTTTGCATTTTGGGAATTGTAAGTTTTACACCAGTACCTCATTAAATTATTTTCTTTTTGATCTAATCTGCATTAATCTCTTATTACTCTGTATATCATTTTACTCTTCTTGCTTATTATATTATTATATATATGATAGCAGAATAGATTGTTAATGAAGAAATATTATATACTGTCTCAAAAGTATCTATTTTCACTGAAGACCCACACTTGCAATTTGTAATAAATAAATCACTATACTAAGGGTTTTTTTTTTTTTTTTTTTTTTTTTTTTTAGGATAGAAAGTTGCCAACTTTTTTTATAAAGAAATAAGAATGCTTTTTCCAGTGTCTTTTATTTATTTATTTTTATTTTTTAAACCAAAATCTTCATCTTAACTGGTATCTTACATCATCTTATAATCTTACTGATAATTTTCTTACATGCAAGCTGAAATTTTACCAAAGATTTTTTTTTTTAATGTTTAGATATATTGTATAACCTACTAGTAATGTTTTTGAAAAGAGAGAGGATATGGACTTATTATTATAATATTTTAAGTCCAATTCTGATTTGATATTGGTTACTATTTTTGTTATGCCTTCTAAAAATGCATGATTAAAATTATGAGGCTATATAAAGAGTATGATGAATAAATTATATAAATTCATATTATATGAGTTAAGTATAGAATTTTATGAGTTGAGGCAGATATATTTGATATAATTTAATTATTATCTTAAGGAAATCTGTTTGTCTTGAATTTACTAAGCTGCTGCCATTATTTATTCACTATTCAATTTTAGGACTACAGCAGCAAATTAATCCAAAATTATTTGTCTTTTGTTCTTTTTACTTTTCAGTTGTAGAATCTTATGATTATATTTTTGCTCAAAATGGACTTGTTGCATACAAAGATGGAAAACTTATAGGAAAAGAGGTATTGATACAATGAAAAATAATACAAGTTAGAAATTGTGTAGAACAATTTAGATTAATCTCTGTTGCTATGACATCTTCCAAGATGAAGATTTTTTTGTTTAATTTTAGAGTATTCTTGAGCATATTGGAGAAGAAAAGTTGCAGACTTTCATTAACTTTTGCTTGGAATATATGTCAAAATTGCATCTACCAGCAAAACGGTTTGTTGCTTTTTTTATTTATCAATCTGAGAAAAGAATGATTCATTTTGACTTTGTTTCTTAACTTATTTTTGGTTGCACTGAATAATAGTAATATTTTAAGTAATTAACAATTCAGTTTACAGAATTAGATTGTACATTTTTATCAAATCTGACTCTGTATCGTAAAATAGAACCAATTTTTTGTTAATATAGTTCAATTAATTTCAAATAAAAAAGATGTGCAACTTTCTAGTCTTTTCACTTCTTTCTCTACCTCTAATATCTGTGCAGGCTAAAATCAATCATATTAATGAAATCCCAAACCATGCCTAATTATGCAGTGTAACTAGATTATTGCAGATAATAATATGAGAACATAAACCACACAATTGTTTTATTGTAAATAACTTTTACCATATTGTAAGTATCTTTTACACTGAATCTCACAAAGAAGTGCCATCATTGATGAAAATGACTATTAACTAATCATACTAGCCATTATTGTTCTCAAGAAGAACTGCAGATTTATACAACAACTGTTATCTATATACTTATTCTTATATAAAACATGTTCTGATGATATATATATTTTCATATTTAAATTAATGAGATGAGTATTTATCTAGTCTTAGACTTTGTAAAGTTATCTGAAATAACTCTGTAAATCAATTATCCCACCATTGAATTTGTTAAATGTGTTTTATATTATAATGAAACAGTTTGGGAAAGGCTACTCTGGGAAAATTTCCACTATTCTTTAAGAGATGTATAGTGAAGCAAATAAATGATGTAATTCTCTACTTGTGAAAAATATATTTTCATAATGTGAATAAGTGCCAATTGCTTATTGATTTATTAATAATAATGTACTTTTGAAAACAGGCAAATATTTACAAAAATATATTACAACTATTACCTTCCATTTCTTCCAGATCATGTTTTCTTTCAATGACATGATATATTTTTAGAAATGTTTTGGTTGAATATTAATATTCAGTATTGAGTATTTTGGTTGCTTTTTCTCGGTGAGATGAAATATTTGTAGAAAAATTTTGATTGAATATTTATATTTAATAATTGTGATAAAATATTATAAATTATCTTCGATCAAAAATAACTTTATTTTTTATCATTTATTAGGCTTTTTTTAAATTTAGATGTACCTTATATTAGATTTGACCCTATTATTAATCCAGGTGAAGAATATGTAATAAAAGTCACTACCTGATTGTTTCTTCAGCAAGTTTTCCCTGGTGTTTATTAGAACAAACAAAGTCCATTGCAGGTATAGCAAATAAAACAGCATCATGAATTCTGTGTTAATACTAAATGTTTTTGCAGAATCAATTTCTGCTTGCATGATTTTATAACTAATACACAATATCAGTTAGATTTAGTAAACCTTTGTGCATTTTGCTAAAGGGAGAGGCACACAATATCATAGCTCACAGTAAGATGACGTATAGCTAATTAGATTGCATATTCAGTTGTATTTGTCATTCATAAATTAATTCCATTAACAATCTTTATTTATGTAGATTAAAATGGAAGTTTGTGCTTGGGACCCATGTGCATATATTCCAATATCCTAAATATGCTAGAAATAGTAAAAATTGCATGAACCTCATTTAAGAAATCCTTGTTAAAAACCAGATATTGATTAATGGTATATTATTAACCTTTATAATAAAATTGCCCCCCCCTCTTAATTTTTTAATTTAATTACTGTTTTGATATGTGTGCATAGAAGTTTATTCAACTGCATTAAATATTTCGACCATCAGTTGCAGAGAATAATGTAATATTATTGTTCAAAATATTTATTAGGAGAAAACAAATCATTATTTTAAATTCCTCTGTGCAAAAAAAAAAAAAAAAAAAACTATATTTTTAAATATTTTCTAAATAAAGTTAAATGAATAAATTTTGATATAATTTTCATATCTAACTAAATACATTAAATATTTATTGCAATTTTTTTAAAAGTTTACTTGTAATTTAAAAAAAATAGTATTTGTTATAGTTTACAAAAATTAATATAAAAGAAGTATCACATGTCACATATAAATAAAAAATTTAATATATTTTTTTCTTGATTAGTTAAAATTTATAATTTAAATAGGATCTTTCATTATTTAAATAGTATTTTTTCATTATTTAAATACTATTCCTGCCTTATGTGTATGAAAATATGTTTGTAATCTAAAATTCATGCATCCTGTATACAGCATTTATTGTTTTTCATTTTAGGTTCATTACTATTTTGTATTTATAAATTTTAATATTTATAATCAAATGAAGACAATTTCAGACCAGAAGCATTTTTTTTAGGTAGGAAGTGTTCAATAAATAGTGACAATTCATGTTAACAACTTAAATAATCAATATATACACCAGGAATCAATATACTGCACAATATATATCTGTGACTAAGTTTAAAGTTATGCATTTAATATGTTAATTATAATTTGTTATATTTTATGTATAACTCAATAATAATTATTTATCATTAAATTATTATTAAATTATGCATACTCACACATATACATAAAGTTATGTATACATTTTATTACAAAGAGGTTTCTATATAGTTACCAGATATATTGAAATGCATTAAATATTAATGACCTATGATTCACTCAGCTATTATATTCTGTATATTGCCAAATTTAGGTATTTTTGACTTTAGTGATTGCAATGTATGTAATGTAGTATATATGCAAACAGTGTGAAATATGTAAGTCTGCTATTTAAATAATTTTTTTCTGTAGGGGCAGCTTCATTGAATTTCGGTCAGGACTTATTAATATATGTCCTGTTGGGAGAACTTGCACTCAAAATGAGCGAGAGGAATTTGTTGCTTATGATAAAGTAAATTTTTTATTAATGGAGAAAACTTGAAATATAATTAAATTATTAATAAAAATAAGTATAACAAAATCAATAGCAATACAAGTGTTTATATGAATGTTTATTTTCATTTATTTGTAGGTTCACAAAATTCGAGAACAATTTATTGAGGCTCTACAAAAGAAATTTCCTAGTCTGGATTTGACTTACTCTATAGGTAATACTTTGACAATAATTAAAGATTTCATAAAAAAATTGCAATCTCCATTCCCAAAATGTGATATTTTTCCAACTTTTTATGTATTCATTTTCTTTTTGATGCTCTAATTTCAATATTTACATAACTTTTACATATTTAGACCCATTTTCAAGCTTTGTTAATCTATAAATAAATTTTTAGTTATTATTTAAATAATTTATTATTAACTAACTATGTTTAGTTGTGACATTTTATTGTTTTTAAATTATTTGTGAAATGGATATAATAATAGAAATATCAGTAAAATTTCTTTTTTATGCAAAACTGTTCCGAGTTTGAAGCTGAGTAGAAAAAATTTTCCTATATCAGTATGAAATGTACCTATGTTCTATTTCATACACATATTTTTTATACAGCATCTGCTTAATTTATATCTCCTTCAGTTTGTTTTACAAAGAAGGCTATTAATATGACTTTGCAACTACACAAATACTCAAAATAAAATATACATATATATATTAAAAGGCCAAACATTTTAATGGTATGATCAATTTATTTTCATCAGAAACTCATAAAAATGTATTTTTTACTTGAATCATATATCATTACATAAATAAAAATTATTTTGGGTTCTTTTTTTTCAGCTTACAGAGAATATAAATTACAATCAATGTGATTAATCTATTATTAATAATAACTGATTAACACAGTGACTGCAAGTGATTATATATATATATATATATATATATATATATATATATAT